>PVJL010001080.1:187383-292879 GCA_004026885.1 Lyroderma lyra | reverse complement strand
TTTTATTAATTGCTTAGTCATATCTGTTTCCCATTATCTTCCTATTGTGTTGATGTTTATTGATTTATACAAGGGTTTTCATATTTTAAATACATCATTTAAAAACAAATCTGCTATTATATTGGATGCACTGGGTTTCCAATTTGTAGTACCTTTTAATATTTTTATATATAGAAGTTATATATATGTTTTATTTATGTATAATGTTTGTATTATATATTATTTACATATATGTAACACTTAGAAAAACTACTCACCCCAAGGCTATATAAATCTTTAACATTTTAAGTATTTATTTTTTTTACATTTTAGCTTATCTAGTGTCTATGGTAGTAAATAGTGTGTGCTAGGGATCCAACATTTTTTTAATTAAAAAATTTTATTAAAGTAAAAGACACATTGCCATTAACCCCCTCAAAATACTCCCCGTTGCTTAGAATATACTTATCCCATCATTCTTGTCACTTCTGAAGCAGGGTTGGAAGTCCTCTTTCATGAGTGTCTTTTTTTTCTTTTTAATTTATTGGGGTGACACTGATTAGTAAAAATTACATAGATCCCAGGTGTACAATTCTACATTACATCTTCAATGTGTTGTATTTATATGTTCATCACCCAGAGTCAGTTCTCTTTCCATCACCATATATTTGTGTCTCTGTCCCTTCTCCCCTACCCCACTACCCCGTTACCTTCAGGTAACTACTAAATTATTGACTATGTTCATGAGTTTTGTTTCTTTGTTTCCTTCGATTTTATGCCCACAATCCAACTAAATTTCTCCATCCCTTTCCCTTATTTTACCCACTCTCCCTCCCTCCTCCCATCTTAAAGAAGTCCCTCTAACATTCTTTGCAGTACTGGTTTGGTGGTGATGTATTTCTTTAATGTTATTTTCCTTAATCTGAGAAGCTCTTTATCTGTCCTTCAGTTTTGAATGCTAGCCTTGCTGGATACATTAACCTTGGTTGTAGATCCTTGTTTTTCATCAGGTTGAATATTTTCTGTCAGTGCCTTCTGTCCTGTAAAGTTTCTGATGAGAAATCAGCTGAGAGTCAAATGGGTGTTTCTTTATAAGTTATTATTTGCATTTCTCTTGCTATTTTTAGAATTTTCTCTTTAAATTTTGACATTTTTGTTATAATGTGTTTTGGTGTGTTCTTATTTGGGATCATCTTGTTTGGGATTCTCTGTGCATCCTGGACTTGCATGTCTATTTCTTTCACCAGGTTAGGAATATTTTCAGTCATTATTTCTTCAAATAATTTCTTGATCCCTTGCTTTTCCTCTGTCCCTCCTGGTACACCTATGATTCTGATATTCTTTTTTTTTAATTCATTTTTATTGTTAGACTTATTGGGGTGACATCCGTTAGCAAGGATTACATAGGTTTCAGGCATACAATTCTACAGTGCATTGTCAACTTGTTGTATAATAAGTTCACCCCCCAGTGTGAGTTGATTCTGATATTCTTCATCTTAATATTGACCAAAAGGAATTTCAAACCATCCTCAGTTTTCTGGATTCTCATATCTCTCTGTTTTAAATGAGTGTTTTCTGCTTGCTTTTCCTGCAAATCACTGCTTTGAACTTCTATTTTATCTAGTTCAGTGACTTTTATTCCATTCTTCATTCCAGTTAATGTAGTCATTATCTCTCTCTGGTCCTTTATAATGGTTTGTAAGTTCTCTTCAATGCTTGCTATTTCTTTGTTGAAATTATCATTAAGTTCCTTAAGCATTTTTATAATCTTTGCTTTGAGCTCTGTTTCTGATGGGTCACCTGTCGCCATGTCTTTCATTCTCTGGTTTCTCATATTAGCAGCCTCTCTGAACCCTACCAGCTGCAATTTCTTTGTTGTTCACTGCTGATCCTGGGCAGGCAGAGGTCTATGGGGGAGGGGTATTTGTGGCTTTGTTTTCTTCCTGTGGCTCCAGGGGTCGTGTAGGGAGATTGGGCATGATCGAACCTTTCTGTTCTCAGTTTGCTCTATACTTGGGCTCTGCCCTGAGCCTTGGGGTCAGTCCTGTATGCTGGTGTTTCAAACCACCCTGGTTGTGGGCTGAGAAATGCACACACAGCCCCCTCTCTTCTTCTCCTTTCTGGCCAAGCATCTGGCTGCGGCTCCTCACCACCCACTCGCTCCCCCTCCTCTGGGAACTGGAGTGAAGTCCAGCTGCTGCATTTTGCCAACCGGTCAGCACCTCCTGAGGCCAAAGTGAGATGGGTGTGATATCTCACGCCCCGCCTGTGTGCCTCCTTTCCTCTGTCCTATGGACCAAGTGAGGCTAGGAGCACTCTCCTGCCACATTCTTCCTCCACCTTCCCCCAGTGGTAGAATTCCAAGTGGGACCTGCACACAGCTGAGTCCCTGCTCATCCTTTTATTTCTCCTTTGTTTAACCCTCTGCCCTCCTGTAGGTACCTTGGTGCAATGAGTGGGTTTCTTAACTGTGATTGTGTGTTGTGTAGAGGGTCCTTGGTTGAGATATAGGTGTTTTCTTAGTTGTAATCTCCAGAGGAGTTTCTCAGAGGTCCCTCTCATGCCGCCATTTTGTTGCATCTCTTATGAGTGTCTTGGGATCCAACTTTTTACATTAATGATTAGTCAGAAGCCCCATGACAATTTTTTGAGTAATATAATGTCCATCTTTCTAAATAAAGCCATTATTATTATATGTTAGTTTCTAATATCTAGTCTTAAAGAGTTTCATGGGTGTTTGATTCCATGTCAATGGCTAAATTATTTAATTATTCTTAGGTATAAACTTTTTCATATATTTTAATATCTAATAGCAATGGCTGCCCTGTTATGCTTCTTTACCAAAATAAACTTGGTCAAAAATCACCTTTTATATTTTTATCTTAATAAACATTGTAATGTTTATAATACCCAATGTTAGAGTGTAGGAAAAGAAGCACTTTTTGGAAGATAGCTTGACAGTATCTATCAACATTTAAAAGATGCTTATTTTTGATCCAACATTTCCACTTCTAGGTATTGGTCTAAAAGATGCACTCACAGTATACATTACAACATTGTTTGTACATCATACAAAACCTGGGAATGATCTCAAAATCCATTTATAAACACAGATTTAGTTAGTTGTGGCTCATCTGCATAACCAATATTACATAGCATAGATATTAAAAATATTGATCAAAGTCACAGTGTATGAAGTTAAAATACATTGACTAAGTTGCAGAGCTACTATGAGATGTTTCAAGAGAAATATAGTTGGATTTTATTTTGTGGAAATAAATGAACTCCTAAAAATTAAAAAAAAAATAAAAATAAATAAATTTAGTCTTTCATACACTGATATACAAAAATACTCAAGAAATACTGTGAAGTGAAAAAAGCGGTTTTCATAACACTCAGTATAGTGTTACCTGTGGAAAAAAGACAACATATATTAATAGTTGGGTTTCTTTTTTATCCAGCCACTTATGCCTTTTAATTGGAGAATTCAATCTATTTACATTTAAAGTAATTATTGATATGTAGGACTTACTAATGTCATCTTTTAATTGTTTTCTTGTTCTTTTATAATTCTCTTGTTCCTTTCTTTCTCTCTTGCTGCTTTTCTTTGTGAATTTTCCATAATGATTATATGCTATGATTCCATTTAACTCTTATGAACCTACTATAGGTTTTTGCTTTGTGATTACCATGAAGCTTACATAAAACATATTTATAACAAGTTTGTTTTAAGCTAATAACAACTTCAAACAGATGCAAATACTTTATCTTTTTACTTCCACTTGTTTTTAATGTTTTAGATGTCGTAATCTACCTCTTTTTATAGCGTGTACTCATTAACAAATTGTAATAGCTATATTTATTTTTAATGCCCTTGTCCTTTGACTTTTATAGTAAAGTGGTTTCCACACCACCATATTAAAGTATTAGAATACTTTGAATTTGCCTATATTTTACCATTAGCAGTGTGTGATATATTTTCATATGTTTTTGTTACTAATTAGTGGCCTTTTATTTCAGATTAAAGAATTCCTTTCAATATTTCTTATAAGGTAGGTCTCGTAGTGATGAACTACCTCAACTTTTGTTTTTCTAGGAAAGTATTTCTCCTTCACATCTGAAGGATAACTTTGCTGAGTAGAGTATTATTGGCCAGATTTTCTTTTTTCTTACAGCACTTTGAATATAGTATACCATTTTCTCCTGGCCTTCAAATTTTGTGCTAGGAAATGCACTGATTGCATAACAGGCATTCCTTTTAGGTTTCAGTCTTCTTTTCTGTTGCTGCTTTTAGTATTCTTTCTTATCTTTGATATTAACAGTTTTATTATAATTTGTCTTGAAGATAATTTTGGATTGAAATTTATGGGGTGCCCTATTAGCTTCATGAACTTGGATGTCCAAATCTCTACCCAGGTTTGGGAAATTCTCAGTCATTATTTCTTTAGATAAGCTTTCTGCTTCCTTTTGCCTCTCCTTCTCAAACTCTAGTAACTCACAGACTGTTTCATTATATGGTGCCCTGTAGATCATGTAGCCTTTCTTCACTTTTCATTCTCTTCTCTTCAGTCACCTCTAACTGGGTGATTTCAAGGTTTCTATCTCCTAACTCGCAGATTCTTTCTTCTGTTTGGTCTGTTCTGCTGCTGATGGTCTATATTGCATTTTTCTTTTCTTTATTTTTTTAAATTCTTCACTGCAGAATTTCTGTTTGGTTTATTCATCTACTTCCTAGACATCTACCAAAGCTTCTTCTTGCTGCTTCCCTTGGAAGCCTGGACAGGGAGCCAGCTGCAGAGTAGAGGGGTGTGTGGGTGAGGCACTTGGGCCAGTTGTGGGGAACCTATTGGTGATGCATTACCCAAGGCTTGTGGGTGGACTTTCCAATAGACTCAATAATGCAGTCATCAGAGACCATGTGCTTTTAATATCCTGTGATAATTTTACCTGCTGCTCTCCTGATCAACTTTCTCCCAATCATGGAGCTTTCAATTTAGTCATCTGGATTCTGAGAGAGAATCTCTTTTGCAGAGTCCCACACAGCTGGGGAAGCTGGGCGCTTACTTCCTTTTCCCAAAGAAAGAAGTCATGGCTAAGCCCTAAGCTGTGTCACCATGAGGGAAGGGTAATTAATGTAAGCAAAGTCAAGCTGTACCTGTGATCCACTCTGATGTGTCACAACTTGTTGTTTTTTTCTTTTCTTTTGCCCCACTGGTATGCTGGAAATTATCCTCTGGAAACCTGGACTTCCACAAAAGCTCTCTTGTCTGTGAATGACTCACCAAATCAGTGTTCTCTTGTTCTCCAGGAATGTTGCTGAAAAGAACTGGAACCAGTTCACTGGTTTCTGCAGGGACCATAGCTGGTACTGAGGTCTGTCTGCCTACTACCTGATTCACAGATAGATTAGGTGCCTCGTGTGTCCTTTGGCATATGGTGCTGGATTCTACAATTCTCACAGAGACATTTTTGTTTATTAATGGATACTGAATTTTTGTTGTTGAGTAGGGGGAGGGAAATACAAAGTATTTCCCTTATGCCACCATGATGTTGATGCCACTTCACTATACCACTAGATTTTAATTGAATTACTCGGTTTAGGTCTCCTAAAGATACTTCATGCGTATCTTCTAAATCTCAGTTTAGATAGTTGACCTTGGTAAGGGTCTAATATCTTTATTATTTTATTTATAGAAAATTCAGTCTAACATAAATATGCCAAACCACTATTAGAAAGTGTATCACTTTCCCCTTGGTCATGTACTAAAAAAAATTTCATTTAATATATTTCTGTCTTCAATAGAGTCCATTACAATGAAAATTTTTTTATAATGCCCAGTGCTTCACAAAATATATATGAACTCTTGTCCTAATTATATCTAATTCAAATGTCACTTCCATTATAATGCTGTTTCTAATGTTTTCATACGCAATGTCACATTTCCCCCTGTACTATAAGGCCCACTTGTCATAATGTGGACTAGCCAGATGTATGTGTTACCCAAATATATACCTGGGTCATCTTTTATGTGAAATTGTGTATCGTGTAAGGACAGTGGGCCTTATAGTTCTCCCAAGCTACCCAGCACCTACATATACTACTTTACATAGGAGGTGATCAGTACTTTTGTTGAGCTCAAGTCATTTAAAACTTCAATCAGGATACTATTTAAAATTTCTTACTTTCACAACAGAAATTCTGTTCTATTTCAAGTGACTTGTTAAGCTATCTTTCAATAATTTGCTTTACTATAACTGTCTCAAATGGCATTTAAATTTAGTGTTATGTAGACTACCTGGTGATTTCTAAAAGAATATAAATGCAGTATATATAAAAAAGTTCAGAAAAAACTTAAATAATAAATATAATTGTGAGGAAATCTCAGTCTCTCTGTCTTACTCTCTCTTTCTGTCTCTCTCTCTCTCTCTTTTTCTCTCTCAGAATCTCTATTTCCAAATTTTATTTATAAGAAATTCTCTTGTTCCATGAGTAATTTTTATAATCAATGACTGAGTTAATCAACAGTAGTCACACATGTACATTTGCATACACATGTAAATACCCACAGTTTATCTCCTCCAATCATTATCTATCTTTAAAAATGCAACCTAAAAAATTAAATAAATAAAATAAGCTATAGGAAGTAGTGAAAAGTAGTACAATTTCAGTACTCTTCTGACATTGAATTAGCAGGGAATGTGTATCTTGTAGGATATTTTTAAATCCTTAATAGCAGAAATATTTGAGACAACGCCTTAGTCAGTCAATAAATTTAATCTCTGATCCCACATAGTCATCATTTTCCCCTGAACTTCGGATTTGTCACATTGCTGACCTTGGTTAACTCTTCAAGAAGTTCTATTCATTTATTAAATACTAAAAAGAGATATAAATGAAACAAAATATGATTTAATAAATTAATAATAGTACATTTCATAATTCAAAACATTCTAAGAATATATGAGTTGATTTTGTCTATATTACGCAGTTTTTGTGAAATTGTTTCCAACAAATGAAGGAAAATGGTGTTTCATGATGTAGTGTTCTTTACATCAAATAACAGTTATAGGTTAAGGAAATTGTGAACCAGAAAAAAAAAAGTAAATAACTTATTGACTGGGTATAGGGAAGCCAACAGACATGGTATCAGAGGACATGTACTATGATGTTCTAATAAATAAATGCGAAGAACCAATGGAACATTGGTGATTTTGGAAGCAGGTGGCAGAAAACAAAATAAAACAAGCTGTACCAATAATAATAAAGAAAGTCAATGGGAGGTATATTTTTACACTTAGGCTTTTCAAAAGAAACTGTGACAACTCTTTATCTCAGAAATTTTATGTAAAGTGCTACATATGTCTATATGTTGGGTGCCTTCCAGCTCAATGATTCTGTTATCTTCCATGGATGAAAATTGGTCTGAGAAACCTAAATTTCCCCTTGGTAATTCTGTCAGATTGAATTGAAAGATTAACTTCTCTACTGCATTTCTCTTGAGTTACGATGTAAATTAATTGTGATAACATTACATCTAGTGGTTCAGGGGAGAAAAAGCAACATTAAAAAGAGAGGGAGAAATGGTCTACTGAAAGAGTGCATAGATTTTAATGTGTAAACTGAGAACTTTCTTTTTTTTTTTTTTCCTTTTTGCTTTTTGGTATGTGGGTAGCTCCTTGGCTGGGAATCAAACCCAGGCCGCAGCACTGACAGTGCCAGCACGGAAATCCCAAGCCACCACACCATCAGGGAACTCCCCAAAACAAGAACTTTCATAGTCTTTTATGGTAGTCTGCAAAATGGCCCCAAAGATACCCATGCCCTCATCCCTGGGCCTTGTGACTATTACTTTATATGGCAAAAGAGACTGTAGATGTGAAAAATGGGGAGATTATCCTGAGTTATCTGGATGGGATAAATATAACCACAAGAGTTCTTACAAGAGGGAGGCAGAGGGAGATTTGAGTACAGAAGTAGGAAATGTGACAACAGAAGCAAGAGGTTGGAATAGTGCGAGGAATAGTTCACCGTCCAATGGAGGTAGGCGGCCTCCAGGAGCTAGAAAAGGCTTGGGAACATGATTCTGTCTCAGAGCCTTTGGAGGGCATGTGGCTCTCCCAACACCTTGGTGTTAGCCCTGTAAAACGCATTTGTGTGTGATAAGCCACCAAGTTTGTGGTAATTTGTTATATTAGTCATAGGAAACTAATACACCTTGTTATTAAGTGTGAAATGACTAGGGCATTCAGTAAATTATAATCCTTAATGCCTATAGCCTGTGTTTTTTATGTGGGTCAATTTTTTATGATTTAAAGAAAGGGAACATGTCAAATATTATCAGTGAGCATCTGTTATTTATTCCACAAGGGCTAATTTGAGAATCATCTTTTCAACTTTATAGTCAAAGGAAAAAGACTAATTTTCAACTTTATCAGTGGCTATCAAGTGATTTGAAGGCAAAGGTTGGGTTATTCATACTCAACTCATATTTTTTATCATTGTCAAGAAACATATTTGGGGCCTTTGTGGTTTGAGATGATAAATAGACATGGTAATGAGAGGCCATAGTCAAACTTGTAAACAAAAACCATGGTTTGAAAAATGATGGAATAGCAGCTGTGTTGGATACATACTTTCATTCTATTCTTTTTACACCATGTTCTCAGACTTTGGAAGTTCCTTGTTGTTACTATATCAAGAGGCAACCATGGCCTATGACTTCTAGCTGAGATGACTAAAGATAGGCACCAGCAGGAGCTGGAGGGTTGGAAGAAAATGAAGTAGGGTATTTATTGCTTACAACCTTCCCTGACAGATTACTAAACAGAATGTGAAGGCCGTAACTTCTTCCAAGTGACCACCATTCTCTCTTGTTTGCAGGAATCATTACCTCTTGTCCCTTACTGCTTCTAGCCTTGGCATAGTTACCTTTGCTTTGTTGGTTTCCCTTAACCCTAATATGCCTTTGTGAATAGTCTTTTTTTTTGCTTTAATCTCTTCAATTTAACTGTGTCATCTGTTTTTCTGCCAAGAAAAATACTACAGGCACTAATGAAACAATGCACATGAATCAGATTATTTGATGCTCACAATGGCCCTGTGAGTTAGGTAAGTACTATTATGATTACATTTAAAATATGAGTAAATTAGATTCACCAACCCAATTCCAATGTAAGAAGATTTCTCGACCCCACATCAGCAATTCTGATACCAGCAGGGTGACCAACAATTTAACTCAGTTCTGACACTATCTATCTGGAGATAGTATCAGATATCATAGATTAAGCATTTAATCCTACAGACTGCTCCTCCCTTACCCCCGCAAGTCACACACATGCATTACACAATTCCAATGTCCACTGCAAGGCTAGACTACCTGTGCTTCTGACCAACTGGATAGAAGTTAAAGGTTCCAATGACCCCCTCCAACTCAGAATACCAGTTGCAAGTCCAGATGGTTACCTGAAGTTCCCACAATCTCTTACTTGCATTTGATTAATTTACTAGAATACCTCACGGAACTCAGAGAAACATGTTACTTATTAGATCACTAGTTTGTTATTAAAGGATATAATTTTGGAAGAGTCAGCTGGAAGAGATGCATAGGACAAGGTATGTGGGAAGGGGCATGGAGCTTCTATTCCCTCTCAAAGCACAATATCCTTCCCGTGTCTCCACGTGTTCATCAACACAGAAGCTCTCCAGACTTTATCCTCTTGTATTTTTATGGAGGTTTAAATTCCAACCTTCTAATCACAAGGTGGGGTCTCCCGGCATTTCAATGACCAAATACATATTTCTTATAAATTGCAGTATTGGCAATGAGGGTACTAAAAAACATAAAGCTTTTAAATAACTACAAACTGTCTAAGCCAAAATGGAATCCAGGGAGGTGACTCCAGAGGTGAATTTAGATCTGGTAATGCATTAATCTGTTTTTAAAAATAATATCATATTTTTTATGTTTATATAAACCCCATAAATAAGAACTAAGTACATAAAAAGAATAAGTAGAAACAAGTCAGGGAAATTTAGTTCATAGTTAATACAACTAAATGCAGAAGATGCAGAAATCTGAGTTTGGAAATGGTTCATACTTGCATTCTGCAGATCTGAATGCTTCAGAATGTTATTTAGTATCATAATTTATGTGAAAAATTGAAATGAGAGGAGCAACATTTTCTTTAATATACAAAAAATCCCTTTTATTACAAAAATTATTGAAATTAGTACTATCTGTGATCATTTTTCAATGATCAAAAACAGATGAATTAAAGATTTAAAGTATACTACTTAAATCCCTAAAGATTTGCTAATGTAAGATGAATAAATGCATTTCACTTATCTCCCTGAAGATGCCCATTCACCATCTTTTTTACTTGACTTCTCTTAAATTTTAAAATTAAAGCATCATGTAATTAAAAAGGTGAAAATTCTACATCTTGGAAAACTCTTGCTGATCTTCACATAAGGATGTGACAAAAATGACATGAGAATTGATTGTTATTTTATCATAGAAACTGGAAGAGAAGATGAAAACTATTTTTTTAAATGCTTCAGTGTCTCCTACCTGTCATTTCTAATCTTTGTATTCAAAAATCTTTTCCCATTTACATACATGGTAATAAAAACACCTTTCTTTTTCCATGAAGTTTATGAAATTCTTCATGACATAACACAGGCTTTGAGAGTGCCATTTAACCAGCACATTACTTAGCACGTTGATTGTGATAACATCATTGACAGGCCACTTACAACCTGAATTAAAGGTCAGCAGACTACGGCCTCCTATAGAACCTTCTTCTTAAAATAGCTGGAAAATAAAGAAAAATATTTTGTGATGTAAAACTTATATGACATTTCAAGTTTAATAAAGTTTTATTGGAAGATACATGCTTATTTCTGTATGTATTTGTTCATGGCTGTTTTCATGCTACTGTGACAGAGTTGCATAGTTGCAACAGAGACCATATGGCCCACAAAGCTTACAAGACCCACTACATAGCCGTTACAGAAACTGAGTTGCAAACTTCATCTCATATACTCACATTGCAGTACAACTGTAAAGTGTAGATGTTTGACAGTATTTAAACTTCTGGATGAAATGTATAGGTATAGCTATAATACAGATGTAACCTATTAATTTTATCATTTTCTATTGCTTTTTTTTAACTTTTCTAGGTATGGAATGTTGTCTAAATAATTATGGTAATTATGTCGACCTCTTTTCCAATACCTACTTCAAATCAGTATTTCCTCCACTTCTTATCAATGTTTTCTCCTAATTATATTGGTAGATTTTTCTGGAAAAATTAATAGTGAAAATTTCTTTTTTCTAACTTTGACATAAATATTTATAATGTTTCACTACTAAAATATATAATGTTTCACCATCAGTATTCATAGTAATTTAACACAACTGATGTAAATTTGATTTGAGACAGATAGACTTGATCATGTAAGGGGATTTCTTTTATTTCTCACTATAGAGAGCATTTATAATAATTCACTTCTGGCTATAGTTCACATTTTTTATTGACATACTGTATTTCATTAATATATTTTCTAATATTACATCATATTTGCATTATTATTTTGGGTGTTATTTTTTGGTGCATTATTTTGGTGCTGATAAATATAAAGATTTTTATATCTGTACTCGTTAGTGGTGTTGGGTGTGGTTAACTGCCTTTAGTAGAATTTTACTATCAAATTTATACTTTTTCTGAAAAACTTTTTGAGTAATTTTCAAATTTTTTATGCTTTGAATTGTTTTTTGAAATGTGGGAATACAATGTTTCTAGATAATGTCAATATTTATTTTTAGAGGAGATCAATAATTCATCTATAAAACAATACCTTATTGTTTTTTTATTTTTAAATAGTTTTAAGTATTTTTCAATTCATTTCCTTATAATTTGCCTGGTCAAGTTTCCTACTTATATAACTTTAACAATTTTATTTTCATACATTATACATTTCATAGAGAATATTAAACTATAAATTTTAAAATAAGTTTTATAAGTTTAATGCATTGTGGTAAAAAAATATGGATTAGGTTTCTACCTTCTGTTGTTTTTTGAAGTAAGATTGTTTTGTTTGTTTAATTGCTTGTTTGTTTCTTGCTGCTTTGTTGCTATATAATTGATCAGTTTTAGAAATTGTAAAAGGAAATTCTTTCTGTGCAGTACAAAATTTGATACATAGTTATTAAAGTAACAGTAATATTTTTTATTCAAATATTCAATACTTTCACTGTGTTTTCATATCTTATATTCCAAAAACTAAAAGAAATGTGTTTACGTCTTCAACAATTATGTTGCATTTCTAAGAGATTTGCATAACTACTATTGTACTACTATTAACTTTTATAAATTTATGACTAGTATGTCTTTATTGAAAGATTTGCCTTCAAAAATATAAAATTATAAAATTATCTTATTTATCCATTTGTTATTTTGGTCTTGAAATATATTTTTTTCTAATAACATTGCAAAACCTACATTTTTGTTTGTGTTTGCCTGAGATATTTTTGCCCAAATTTTTATTTTTAAAGTTGGCAATTTGTTCCATGCTTCTTTTAGATAAACAGCATCTGTTCAACTTTTGCTTTGTGATCTAATTTGGTACTTTTTGTTATTTAATCTGAACAAACCAATTCACAATATATTACCGTAAGTTTTAGACATATCTGATCTTTTTTCTCATAACTTGTTCAGTAGTTTTTACTTTTACTCTTTTATTATTTTTCCTGATTTGCCTATTGAATTATGTCAACAGTAGTTCTTTCCTCCTTTTTTTCTCCCTCTGTTTTTTTCTAGTTATTTGGAATGAATATATAGAGCCCTGTTTACATTTCATTATTTTGAAATAAATTTTCAGCATCACAAATGAAAGAGTATCTGTTAACTTCCCCATGTAAGACGAAGAAGTATCAAATGTTTTCCTTCCTGATTGAAGTATGTTCTAACTTTTAAAAAGTACAATTTGGTATTTTATAATAATTTTAAAAAATGTTTTTCCTAAGTGTATTCTTTTATGACCATGCTGGACAGCAAAGATTTCAATTTAGCCCTGTGGTTTAACTCCATGTCCTGAGAGCTCTTCTATTTTACAATTTTCCCATTCTTTCTGCATCTTCTATAGAACTGAAGTATATCTTAAAATCATCTTTCCGTGAAGGAGATATTGATAATATCCTTACTTAGCTCTTACTATGTGAGAATGTTTCTCTCATGTCCTTACATAAAGATGACAATTTATTGGTACACAAATATTTTTCTCTAAAATTTCTATTTCTCTTATTCTCTGATATCTAATATGAAGAAGGTAAGATGCAGCCACAAGTTTGTTTCTGGTTTTTTTTCTCTCTGAACACTAACCATTTTTCTCCATTGGAAATTTGAGTAATTTGTATCTTTAGTGTTTAACCTTCTCTAACTTAAGAAGATATGTCTAGATTTTCATTTGTTTTAATTAATTTACTTGTTGTTTAAGGATTTATAGGCTTATAGACTCTTTTTTGATATAAAGTTTCCATTCTTTCTTGAGATTAAAAGTTATTGAGACTATTATGTTTGATTTAATTTCTCCTTCGGAGTTACTCTCTTTAATTACAACATCTTCTGGGCTTTTGTCTCATATATTTTTATACTCTTAATAATAAATACATATCTTTTTTTCTCTTAGATCTGTGGAAACTTCTTGAGTTTATCTTCTATTTAAATGATTTAATTTTTTAATTTTCAAATCTTTTCTTTACTATTTATGTTGTACTTATGAAGTTAGCTATTTTTAAAAGTATTCTTGCAATCTCCAATTAGATTCTCTCACTAATCCTTAGCTTTACTTTCATATTTATAATGTGCTGTTAATCTTAATCAGAGTAGATTTCAACATAAACATGTCCTTTCCTGCATCTTGTAGTAATTCCATTTTATTTTAAGGAGACATCTGCACCAATTTTTAATAACATGCCCCTTATTTTGAACAATGACGTATTTTTATATGTCTGGTGATTTTTCTCTCCTTACTCATCTTGACAGAGAAAACTTAATACTGTATAACATTGGGATTTGAGATGGTTCTACCACTATCTTTCATTTCCTATAAACAGCTAAAAATATTTTAGGCAGAAGAGAAATCTTTAAATTCTCAGTTATTACAACTTTTCCAGTTCAAGGGTCCAGTTGCCTCAGGAAAATAAGACCTAATCAAGGCAGGGACTTTGTGCATTCAGCAGCCAGGATGAAATCTTAGGAAGTGAAACAATTCCTGAATTCAGTTGCCTTCGTGGAGAGCAGTATTCCTGTTCTTGGTCGAACACGGCTATCCCCACCAGTTGTAAGCTGGGCACAGACTTTGCCATGTGATGGACATCTTAGAAATATTGGTGAAATGTACAGTGTCTTACTGCAAAACATATTCCTTGTCCAACCCTTGCCTTGGGATGCTTTTGTGATAATGGTGTTCCATGGACACACCTTTCATTTATTTCTGAGATACACTGATCATTCTTATGCCCGCACTAATGCAAAGTTTGGCTTTCCTTCAGTCTGCTCCTGCTGGACTGTATCTAGAAAAAGATACATATGGCATAAGCAATCTTTCTTTTTATTTCCAGCAATGATACATCCATATTTCCCGTCCTCAGCTCATTTCAGAATGTACAATGCTCTTTTCGTTTGCATCTGACAGATAAAAGTGTGGCAAATTGGAAGGGTTAAATACCTGTGACTAAGAGTCTATATTACCCAAATGTAAGTGTCTTCAAATCCTAAGATTATTCATGAATAAAGGAAGGAGATATAGTACAAGTATTCAGTGATTCTACTAATGTGTCTTTGTTTACTTTAATAGAAAACAATTTGCATTTTTATCTTTCAGTTCAAATAACTTTTGTTCACATTATTTTTTAAAATCTCATACCTTGTTTTCTTTTCTTTAGAGATAACAAATTATTACCAGTGTAAAAGAGACTGGACTAGGAGTTAGAAAATCAGAGCTCTGGTCCCAGATCGCACACTGTCTATACTCTTAAATTCCATATACTTCAATTTTATCATCTTTAAAATGGAAGAAATGGACTACATTCTTCCTAAAGTGTCTTCTAGCTCTGTTTCTTCTGGTATACAATAATAGTACTATTGTTGATAATATCTGTGTTTCAAAACTATAGAGTAAATCAACAAGGAGGGAGGATGTTATTTCCTCATTTAAAAGACAAGAGGATGCTCAACCCTCCAGTTCTGAAATACTAGTAAAACAAAGGAGTTAGACACTAGGTGAGCGGTGTGCCATTGAATGGTTTAACCTTGGCTTTCACACTATTAAGTTTCTCTATGCAATTAATTTTGTATTATTGAAGGAGATAAAATATGCTAACTACCTAGATGAGAGTGATTCAGAAAATGCTCCATATGGTCCTTTTGCTGTAAATTATCTCTAACACAATATTGCTGTAGTTCTACCACCTCTTCTTATACCTTTCCTGAGCATCCCATCGTTTTAGTCACTCTGCATCACTGTGTGTATAATGTTGAATGTATTTTAGTTGTTTGAAAAAGGGGAAAGGGATGATCTTTCAGTCATACTAAAGTGTTGGTTTGTAATAAACCATAAATGTTTACTGTTTCTCTGGGTATTGCATACACTCTATATCGAATTTGGCTTTTCAGTGTTTTGGTTATCTCTCAACTAGAATGACCTCTATTTTTTTAACTGATAATAATTGAAAAATGTCTCAGGTGAAAAAAATACTTCAATACAAGACCTTAAAGCTGACTGGTGTTTTATCCAGACGTCTATTCTCGTGGTAGTGGTAAAAGGATACAAACAGTGGTTCATAAGATACCAAGAGCTAATTTTATTTTTCTGTTTATGTGCGTGTGCTTCATGCCCATCTCTAATCATTGTTGGGACTTTTTAAAATACATTTTTCCACCCTACCCCACAGTGATCAAGCTCTCTTTTTTTTTGAACTTTTAAATAATGGTAGCTTGTTATTATTATTATTAGCCTGTTTGGTAAAGCTATCATTTAATTTTCCTTTAAATAAAAATTCCATTCACTTCTTTTATTGATTGGCTGTTTAAAATGTCAGAATATTCTTTCATAATACTATTTTTATGTTCATCCTGGCAAAGGTTATTTTTTACTTTTTTATTCCTCTTTTTACTATGATTTTTTTTAAATATTTTATTTCAGTTAATAATGTATCTAATTTTATTCCTTGTTATAGAAAAGGTCTATAATAGTCTAGAGCTGTGGAAATATTCACCTACTCTTAAAAAGCATGTGTATCTTTGTATTAGCCAATGTTGTGTCAACTGACTATTGAAACTTCACTCAATTTTTTTAAATGATATAATCAGAAGGATTCATTGTTCACCACATCCTCACCCCTTGCCCCTGCAATTTAATTTCCAGCTGACTTGGGCTTTCTTCCTGCAAAAGATTCCTCAGTAATATACTTTATTTTACTCTTCCTTGCTCCATTATCTCAGGGAAGAATAATTTTTCTTCAATACAACTTTCATGCTGTTTTCCTCCATCAATTTAGATGGCTTCATATGAAATTGGACTTCAGAGAAGATGAAGATTAGTGAGGGCTGGGAAAGCCTCCTCCTGTGCATCAAGTCTCCCTAAACAAAAACCTTGGAGTCATCTTAAGCTTCTTCAGCTCCTTCTCCACCACTGTACAGTCAAACCTCAAATTTTGTTGAAGCAACCTCAGAAATGCTCACATCATTGCTTTTTTATTTCATTGCTTCTGCCTCATTTTGGTATTCTAGGTCTCTTGTTGGGGCTCTTAACAATTGTCTTTTGTCTTATCTCCTGCTCTACAGGGATTCACACTCTAGACCACATCCTTAGTATCAGAGTGTTATCTAAGAAATAAACCTGGTTGTGTTGCTGTTCTAAATAATGCTCTCCAATGATTTTCCATTTCCTTAGTATAAAATCCAGACTGCTAAACTTGCACATGAGGCAACTACCCACTGGACTTTATATTTCAGCATGAGGTTCTGCAGGGTGTAAAGCTTGGGAGGTGGCAGTGGTCACAGTCTGTCCTGGTAACAGTAGACCTAAAATAAAATTTTGAAATGTTAACACTGTAACAGGAAGTAGAGCCATGACTGGCATTTTACAGTTTACATAGGAGATTTTAGTTACCATGTAAACATCGTGATTGAGAACTTGGACTCAGACATCAAGTTGTTCCAGTCCAAATTCTGAATTGTGACTTTTCTACTTACTAATCTCTCCTTGGGGAAGAAATAAGTGTCTTTTGGCCTCCTGTGTAAAATATGGTTAATAATTGTTCCTACCTCACAGGTTATCATGAAGATTGAATTAAATAACATAATGTACATGTAAAACATTAGGACAGTACTTGACCTTAGTAGGGTTTTTAAAAATGCTAGCTTTTGTTGACTAACAGAAAAAAACTGTAGGTTATTATGATTTTCTATTGTGTTACATTCCTGTAGTATTCAGATAGAAAAATTATTCCTAATTTAAAGCCAAAGTTGACCTCACTCAAGGACATCACATTCTCTTTTATTTAAATGGGCAGAAATGCTCATTTAACAGTGAAAAGATCTTATATATGTATAAATTATTACCTAAATTTATGTTTATCAAAATCAAGTCTCTACAATTGCTGTATTTTTATTATTAAAATATCTTCTTCTGTAAATAACCAGGAAAATCCATTTTTTATCAGTGATAATTCAAATGGACTTACTATTCTTTTCTCAATTTTTCAATACTAACTCCTCTAACTTTTTCGAAGCAATATTTGGCACATAGGACTTTACTCAAAAGATTGAGGTGATCAAGTGAATTTGATCTTCTCTGTTCTTAAACTTAATTTAACTGTATTTTCATCCCTTTACTGACTTTTCCCCATATTTAATGTTATTCCTCTTGATTTCAAAGGTTAATGATTTCTTCTTTGTTCTTAACCCCATTGTATCCTCATACTCCAAGAGAAAGTCAACTTTCCCTTTACTTTCTCCATATCTTTGATTACTTACTCTGCATTAACTCTTTTATTTCTGCCTTCAAGCAAGCATGGCTCTCTCATTTTGAAAAATGAGCTCTTTGGTTCTATTTTGTTTTTCTTCCCTTAACAGTAAATTTCATAAACAAGTTTTGTGCACTTAATTTCTTTATTTCTTTATAAGCCATATGTTGCTTATCCACTCTCACTACTATACCAAAATTATAATCTTAAATATGTATAAGTATTTTTATATTAATATTTTATAATATTTAAGATATTTTATGACATACCTTTTTTCTTTTTTTCTATTTATTTTTCAATTAAATAAAAATGCTATTGAAACTTTAAATGAGATTGTCTTTGGGCTTTGCTTTCTCGAAAGCAGCAGAGCTTAGAGGAAAGAACTTTAGAACTTTAGAAAGAAACAGCTTTAGAAATGAGGCTGATCCAAGTCTGATTTCCTGATCAACTGCTGACTGGCATTGATCCTTCCTTTCTAGGCTTCAGTTTCTTTCAGGTATATAATGACCTAACTTTCCTGGCTGTTACAGAGACAAAGTAAAATATGTATATAAAGTTTTAGCATCTCAAAGGTACTCAATAAATATTAGGGTTATTCTATTTGTATTGAAAATAAATTCACATCTATGAAAATGTCTAATATTCTCTCATACAAAACATAAAAAGATGCTTCGGTACATTGAATCCTTAACCAACTCCAGCTCTACCTGTTTCTTCATTCTCTTCATTGTTTCTAAGGTGCGTTCAGGTGGCTGCTGCTGGCTCTAACAGGTGTGGCTCTGTGAGATATGAATGAAGAAGGACAATGGGAACATTGATTACTAGTAAAGAGTTCACAGGGTGAAGCAGATGGGCTCTCAAGGCTGACTGTTTCCCGCCTCAGGTATATAATAGACACTGTTAACTGGAACTCAAGCAACGTTTTGCCCGTTGCTTGAGCGTGCTGGTTGCTTGAGTCCCAGTTAACAGAGAGTCTACTTACATTTATCCATCATCTACCAATCCCCGGGGTGCCGGTTAACTGGGAGTCTGCTGTAGCTTGATAGAATGAAGTGATCTGTTCTACACCGGAATCCTGAGCTGGATTGGGGGGAGATTTAGGATCTGGTAACAATGAGAAAACAAAAAGGCCTTCTGGATCCTTGAGCTTCCATTGCATATTTCCTCCCTGGATAAAGGTGCAGCCTGTACCCGGCAAAAAGCAGCGTAGTGGTTTGAGGAGTAAATGTCATGTTCTCACTATCAGAGAGGAGTGAAACCATTACCAGAGCTTCATACCAGAGCCTCTTGGCTCAGATTTGTCATGGATTGTCTTGTGCTGATGGTCCTCTGGACCTGAACCTCTCAGTCATCCACATGATCCAGCAACCCCACTTCTGGGCATACGAGGGCTCTCCGGAAAGTGTCCAACCATGTAATATGAAAAATAGAGGCTTTTATGGCTGGATTTTTTCTGGACAACCCTCTATATCCAAAAGATAAAAACAGAATCTTGAAGAGGTATTTGCACACCCACGTTCATTTCAGCATTATTCACAATAGCCAAGAAGTAGAGGCAGCATTTAATGATGTGAACAAACAACAAAATGTTTCCAAATTCTAAGTCTGTTGCTCTTTGCAGGAAAAAGACTCCTTGTTTTTGCTGAAAAATGAGATTGATGACTGTTCCCTGAGTTAAGTTTTTGTAAGGAGTAAAGAAAGACTGGGAGTCTTGAGAGATCTGGTTGGCCTTCTGAGGCAGGATTATCATGACTGTCATTCGTGCACACTCGACTTTTCCTGTTGTCACTGCAGGTCTGGGTAAAGGAGAAAAGCCTCCCCTCTCAGTCCACAGAGGACTTTTGTCCTTTAGAGGATGGCTGTGCTCTGAGTACATTGATGAGGTCCTCAGAGATGGCATCCATCAGAAATTCAAATCAGAGTGTTACTGGGAGAACTTTCTTCCCCAGCTGCTGTAAGAGCGTCAGGGTTCCAGGGTGCCCTGGACCTTAAGTAGCTGGATGATGGACATCATGTGATGGAATCATCTGCTCCTTTTTTTTTAACTTTTATTAAATTTATTGGAGTAATAGTAAAATTATATAGGTTTCAAGTATACAGTTCTATAATACATCATCTATATATCACATTGTGTATTCACTACCAAGAGTCTATACTTTTCTTTTTGATATTTTCCTTTCCTTCTTAAAAGCTTTTTAGCAAGTAGTCATTGACATTTGGCATCATATTTGACACCTTCTCCAATCTGGCTTCTATCATCCTTCCCTGATTAGATCTGCAGCTTGATCTAGTCAAGAACTTTCACTCCAATATAACTGATCTTTTCATTTGCTATTGTCCTGACCTACCTCGTTTTCTGTCATAGATCAGAGCTAGACCCTGCTTAGGGCTGGGCGTTGGCTCATGATTTCCTTTCCAAGTGGAATGTTCTTTTCTTTCACCCCAGCGTTTAAAGCCCAGCACAAGTTGCACCTCATCCAAGAAGCCTTTGTTTATCACTTCAGTCTTCAATGCCTTTAACCTTTAGCAAGGATAATATATCCTTTTTTGAGGAAAGAAGTCAAAATACATAAATTGCAGTTTTGCATCTGTGGTTTATTTGCTATGGCACTGACACAAGCTGGCTGTAAGCATAATTTCTTCATCTTTATGATGAAGTTATTTATACCTCCCTGATCTACCTCCTAGGATGATTGTAAGTGATAAATAAAATGATGTATATTAAAACATTTTGTAACATTTTTTTAAAAATCTATTGAAGCTTATCATTGTTATCACAAAACAATCACGTACTACCTTGTTGGTTGTCTTGCACTGTTTTCTTTTATGCTGTTATAGATACAGTACTGTTATTAAATTTCCTTGTGTTTATTTTGACTACCTAAATAGGTTTTGCATTCTTTGGGGACAGGGAATATTGATGTTATTATTATCAAAGACCCAAAAGAGCCAACTCCCTATTATCTTAGAGCTAATTACCTTACATGCACAATTGGGCTGTTGCCTCATAATAAAATGTGAATCCACCTTGGAGAAGCTTATATTCTTATCTTGGTCACACAGTGATAATTAATTGCAGATACCTGATAGAAACACTCTATCAACTGAAAGAGAGTCAGCGAGAGAGAGAACAGATGGTTGACTAATCTCTGCTTACCTAGGTCGGTCTTGGTGTAGTCACACAGAATTACTAGGAAACAGGAAGTAGAAGAAAGGCAGTAGAGGTTGGGCTTATACCATCTTCTTTAACAGAAGTATAGTCTGTGTAAAATAAAATATGCTTTTATTTTACACAGACTATACTAATTAATTCATTTGAGCTTTGACTGAATAATACCCCATTGAGTATGTATATATCTTTATTTTTTTATTAACCTCTTGGTGGACATTTGGGTTGTTTCTTAGTTTTTACTAATATGAAAAAAGTTGCTGTGAATATTCTTGCATAGGTCTTTTTTTAGGTGTTTATTTCCACTACTCTTGAGATTGTCAACAGACTGGATAAAAAGCAAGATATGATGATATGCTGTTTTCAAGTGACATATTTTAAGTATAATATAGACAGATTAAAAGACTAGCAAACAATATAACTTGTAAGCACTAAGCAAAAGAAAGCTAATATGGTTACATAAGTATCAAATAAAGTAGACTTCAAGACAACGAATACAAACACAAATAAAAATGATAATTTCATAGGTTAAAAGTGCTAGTTTGTCTTAAATATGCATGACAAAATCACAAATAAAAGAAGAAAAAAATTGATAGAACTGAAGTGAGAAATAGACAAAGGCACAATTATTGTTAGAGACTTTAGTAATTTTCTCTCAGGAGGTAAGAGAACAAGTAGAAAAAATACATTCTTCTCAAGTGCACATGGAACATTCACCAAAGGCCATATGCAAAGCTGTAATGTCTAAATTTATTTCAGGATACTTTACTACAATGGAATTAAATTATAAATCAATAACAACATATCTAGGAAAAGTTTCCTTTTTTTTTAAATTAAGCAACACATTTCTAAATAATCCAGGGATCAAAGTAGAAATCATAAGGAAGATTAGAAAATGTTCTACATAGAATGACAATTAGAATACAACATGTTAAAAATGTCTAAGTTCATGCCTTTTAGCCATTCTGTTGTCTCAGGAACTGATTAATCAAATTAACATTTGATTCTCTTCAGAAGGACTGAGAAAGGGAATAGGCAGAAGAGCATACTGAAGGCTGAGAATGACAGGGATCCTGTCCACCATCAGGCAATGTTTTTATTCTACTGCAATTGTAACCAAGTCACTGGATATTTTGGCAATTCCCATATAAATGACAAACCCCATATAGGGGGGTGTGTGGTGCTTCCATTTCCACCCCATGAATCACTAGCTGAAACAGTCTGGAAACTGTAATACTGACAGAGGTTATAACTAAAAAATAAGTTAGGCAGTGACTAAAGACTTGAATACACAATCAAGCAAAGTTGGGAGATCTCTGTTCTGAGATCTGAGACAAAACCATCTGCCTCTGGTTAGTTAACTCTTAATGAATGTAAGTAGTCTGACTAAATGGTCTCTTGGGAGGCCTCCTTCCAAACGCAAAACCTATATTTTTAATTAGCATTGGATGTATCACCAATAAAAGGGAAAAAATTTGGCCAATGCCATACAGGAAAGTAGGGGTTCAATTCTAAATCTAAGTCATATCTTCTAATTTACAAATTCTTTTATTTGGAAGAATATATTTTTTATAGAACTCAAATCAATCTCTCTTCTCCTCTCTTCTCTCTTGCTTCTACTCTTCCTTCTCTCCCCCTCTCTCCCTCTCTCTCTCTCAACCAGAAGAAAATTTAGTTTCAATTTGTGATCATAACTTGAACTTTTCAAAAACTGTATGAGTGATACTTTGCCCTTTGATAATTTCCAAGTGATGAGGCTGCTTTTACAGGCCAGTTCTTGCTTTTAATGATTTCACTATATTTTGTTTGGTTGGGAATGAGAAGAATTAACGGGAAATGTCATTCATGAGTACAGGCTTGGAAAAGAATATGTAGCAGGTGAATGATCACTTTATTAAGGGGAGGCTATGTGTTTTCCTGGGCCTTTTGCCCCTTTCCTTTCTCAAGTCTGCTGGGGAACCAATATGGTGGGGTGGAAATCATATGCACTGACATGTGGGCTTTACATCTAGGTACATAATACAGAGCTGTTCAAAATCTAACCATTTTGTGAGCTCTAACCATACTTTTATAATTCACATGCGTAGAGTTATATAGGAAAAGGTTTAAATATAGAATGCAAACTATCATTTCTTTTAAAATTTCTCCATTCCTGAAGACAAAAAATATTTTAATTATATTAAAAAGGAAGGAAATTCATTTGCCTATAATGCTTTGCAGTTCAAAAAATGTTTTACTTCAAATAATCTGAATTCATTCCAACAGCAACTTTATGAACTTGACCAGGATAGGTATTATTTATCCTAAAGAGAGGAGAATAAAATGAGAGGAAGAAGGAAGTGGGAAGAAAAGACCGGAAAGCCAGAGGGTCAAGAGATTAAGTGAACTGAGAACCAAAGTGGCTAATTCTCTATTTATTCTCCCTAAAATGTACCGTAGACTCTTCAGTTAACCAGCACCCAGGGGGATTGGTAGATGCTGGATAAATGTAAGTAGTCTCTCCATTAACCAGAACTCAAGCAACCAGCAAAAACATTTTGCCGGTTGCTGAAGTTCCAGGTAAGGGAGAGTCTGCTGTATTAGGAGTGATTAAAAGTGAGGGAATATGCTACTGAGGGTAGCTGCCAACATGTTAGTCAGACAAGTGCATTTTTCACACACAGGAAACAACCCATTTTTTTACACATAAAAACAAAAAGTTTTGTAGCAATATATGTTTTATAGCTATAGCTCTCAATTGGTGCTATTGCCTCTTTTTAAGACCGCGTCATGGTACAAAAAAGAGGATCCCTCTTCCAGTCTTTGAAAATTTCACCAGATATTTCTAGACATTAGATAAGCCACATTTTTGCTTTGTCTGCTTCTCTCGTGTTGAACTGTTTCTAGCTGCTAAATTAGGCTGCCATACTTTCCATATCTGTAAGGCTGTTCTTGGGTCCACCCTGGGTCCACCCTGCAGGCAAGTATCCAGGTTTAGACTTCTCTGAGCAGCCAGGCATGGCTGCCCTGCTTTCTGCTTTCTGCATACCACTTCTGTGCTCAGGCTCAGGACAGTGAGTGGCAATGAGCTTTCCTTTATTTCTGGTCGGATAGTTGCTTCTCAGGGTCTGGCTTGGGCTCTGATCTTGACATTTATGTCACAGGTGTCACCGGTGAAACTGCTGGGAAACCAGATGGCAGGCCTAACTGAGGTTGGCAGCATCTGCTATTGTACTCACTGTCCCTGCAACTTGCTCTACATTCTTCTTCCTGTTGATGTTATTGCCTTGGGTTGTTGCTTTTATTCTTTCGATGTTATTTACCTTTCTATAGACCTTTCCAAATGTGAATACCTTTCTATAACTCTTCGTGCATCTGTTCTATTCAAAACTGCATCATCCAGGAAGGCTCATGACTTGGATGGCTTCCTTGGGTCCTTCAAAGGCTTTTGCTTGAATATTACTTCCTAACAAAACTCTTCCTAAGCACCTTATTTAAAGTTACAACACACCCTTCTCCTTCCCTACCTCCTACCCTGATATTTTTCTTTCTCTTTCCTGCATTATCTTTTTCTAAAGCAGTCAGTACCACTTGCTATTTCTGTATTTAACTTACTTGTATGTAGTCTGAATCACGAAGATACAAAGACTATAAGCTTCATGAGGGCAGGGTTTTGTGGGCTTTTGTCTGTTTGGTGACTTACTGTATTCTAAGCATCTGGAAGAATACTGGCCCTTGGTGAGCACTTTAAAAGTCATTTTGTTAAATGATAAACTGCATTATAAATTCTAAAAGATCAGATTTCTAGCTTTATATTTGGTCTTACTAATTTGCTTTAGTACAATGCTATGTATAAGAGTTGAAAGGCATAAGGCAAAAGCACGTAAGTAGCATCTGCTATGTGTACTGGGTATTTTACTTATCTTCTTTAATTCTCACTATAATCCAAGACCTTTGCCAAAGAGGCACAACTAGAAATTAGCAGAGTAACGATGCAAACTAATTCTGTCTGGCTTCAAAGACACAGCCATTTTCTTTGGAAGCATAATGCCTACCAAATAACAGTAAGTCAGGAAGAGTCCTTCAAAAATGAATGATGTTTGCATAAAATCAGGTGTTTCTAGAAACTGAGTTCCAAAAATGCTTGCTTAAATAAAAAGAACTGTCAGTTCCCTAAAAAGATAAGTGACAACCCCAACAGAAAGAAATCCAAAACTGTTAGAGCCGTTGCAGTTTTGAGTTAAGCACCCGTACCCTTCCCCACCCCCAAGACAACTAATTTTAAAAGGACAACATGTATCTGGGCACATATTTTGACGTATTTGCTGAAAATATATTGTTCACAATGTGAACCCAACAAAGACAAATGGTTCTAAAAAGAGGCAAGAAGAACTTCATGCCATTGTTCTTCAGCGTTTTCTGATTGCAATCCAAAGAGGAATAATGAACTTTATTTCTAAAACAAGCCAGGTTTTATTGGTAAGATCCTTTTCACTATGTCTCCTCTCTGACCTCTTTTGATTTAGTTATACAAATGCAATATTAGGTCTCACATTTAATTCAGTAAGCACTGGAGCTGGAAGGTGGTCAGTCGAGCCCTGCCCTCATGGAGCTCCCAGCTGAGCAGGAGCAGCCACTAATCAGGGAGATGACGTGTTCTGTGACTGTCTTCTGGGAGTGGAGATACTTCTAATCCAGATTTCATGAACAAGACTTTAATAATTAATTTAATTGTCTTTTTTATTTTTACTTTAGTAAAAGATAATTTGATGCTTTTTTTTTTAGACAATCATAGAATCTGGTGGTTGAAAATATGTTTGGAATTATACATTCCACTTATTTTACTATGCAAGCACCCCTTTCTACAGTATCTCCTTGAATATCTCTGATAATTGAGAATTTTTTTTTTTTTTTTTTTTTTTGCTTTTTGGTATGTGGGTAGCTCCCTGACTGGAAATCGAACCCAGGCCACAGCGCTGACAGCACCAGCGCCGAAGCCTTAAGCCACTACACCACCAGGGAACTCCCGAGAATTATTTCTTATCAAAGCATCGGCATTTTGTTTTATGCAGGTCTAAGAATTTGAACATTACTGTTTAAATTGAATCAAAAGTTCCCTTTCTATAACATTTATATTTATCTTAATTCTGTCTTCTAGAGTCACAAAAGCCTATATCACATGCCAGGCCCCCTTCAACATGACAGCAGATTGTTCTTTGAAATCTTTTGTTATTCAGCTATTTTGTTGAGTGTCTACTTTGTGCAAGGTATTACTTTGTGTACTTCACCTCAAGGCAGTTACATAAATACAACAAATAGTGTGAAAAGCAAGTGTTTTTGAGCTTGAAAAGATGAAAGGACATATCCTGCTGGAAGTATGTGGAAATATTTATGAAAAAATATAGTATTTGAAATTTAAAACTGCTGTTGTCTCATCGGGTTGATTGGTGACAGAGTAAATTTCGGGTCATGAAAACAATATATGTAACAACTTGGAAGTAGAAACACAGACATCAGAGCACAAGTTTAGGAAAACTTGTGCAAATTATTTCTTCTTTAGCATAAGGTACTGGTAGAGGTTGACAGGAGATAAGGCCAGAAAGGAAATTTAAAAGTCAGGGAGAAGAATTTGTATTTTATATGGATGGTAATGGAGAATGGTTGAAGATTCCTGGGTAAGGGAGACAAATGTAAGATTATACTTTCATGAAAATTGATCTAGAAATAGTTTTGGGGGCAAATTAAAGCAAAGGGAAGTGTATGTAGAGGGATGCATTTGGAGGTTAACACCGCATTCTTTTTCTTTTTAAATATAATGGAAATTCAGAAATAAAGCAGAGATTCCTTAAAGTTTTTTGGAGTGATTTTACCTGAAGGATTGATAAGATTGGGAATCTCTTGGTAAGTAAGTGATAAGTAAGTGAATATTGAACTTGCTAGTCTGGGGAAATAAGTTAGAGGGCAAGACAAAATTGTGTGTGTGTGCGTGTGTGTGTGTGTGTGTGTGTGTGTGTGTGTGTGTGTGTGTGTGATGGAGAGGAGAAACAGTGAAGAAAGTAGTCTGACTTTAGGTTAAGGGTGTGTATTAAGAAAGATAAGGTCAGCTCAACTACAGAGGTGACAAATGAATACAAGACCAAACAAAACCTCAGAAGCCTAGAATTATCTGGCATCATAACATAACTTATACTGAAGATAAAAGAATTGTACTCAGTAAAAACAACAAGAAAGCCCCTGAATAAATATAGAGTTACAGCTGTTAACGCATCAATGATTTACTGGATGGTTTATCTCCGGTGGAAATACTGTGCTGGATATTTTAGAAACCACAAAACAAGGTGGGATAAGATAAGCAAGATAAGATAATAGGGGTGAAAGGCTTTGTATAAATAACTTTAATAAAAGGTAGACATGAAAAACATGAAGATATCTCTGGAATAATGAAAATAAATCAATATTTATGACATAGTCAATGTCCTAATTATAGTGTTTAGCTTTTTCTTATAAATTTTTTCTGTAAAACTCAAAATGAACCTTCCATTTCTACTGATGAGAAAACAGGTTCAGAGTGTTGAAGTCTTATTCCAGCAGAAATCAAGCTAACTCCACAATAGCAAGAGTATATGGGGAAACTAAATTATTTCTGGTGGATCACCAGTTTACTTAATGGCAGTGAGCTGATAGTGTTCTACAAATATCTTAGAGATTCCAGTGACTTAAAAAATCAGACATATTTTACACTACCTTTCTCAATTTGTGTATCAGTGGTACATTTCTCACATCTGAGGGAAATTCAGACAATGAAGTGTACTTTACCATTTGAAATCAGACACATGAGTTTAAAGACTGTCTCTGCGTGACGATAGCAAGAAACCAGATCAATACTGCCTTAGAAGGTGACAACAGCACTACATCCTTCACAAAATATTACAAGAATTAAATGAGATAGCTTAATATCAAGAACCAAGTAGAGTGCCAGAATTTAGGTCATGTTAACATGACATGAAGAAACAAATCCACGGTCTCTTATGCTCTCATTCTCTCATCTCTGGTTCTCTCTCTCTGATACAGATGCCTGTGTACATATGTGCATGCACACATGAATACACATTTTGTATTTAGGACATTTTGGAATGTAGCTATTTTTTGAGCATTGCTTTCCATTCCAAAGACCCTCTCCTGGCCCTGCCTGCTTGTTCGCTCCTGGGGAGTATGACCAGACATTCAGACCACTACCCTACAGAGGCGTTTAGAGACTGCCTTTTTCTCCCCCATAGAAGATGGTAATGGCTGAGAAGGAACGTTTTAGGCAAAGTCCTCAATGAAACAGAAAGCTTGAAAACTTAGCTGGAAATATGGAGGCAGTTAGAACAAATGGAAATGTCTCCTCATGGGGAAGACCATACCTTAGGCAAACTCGCTTACCTATTAAGATCTAGAAGAGAAATTCTGTGATTCTAGGATAATCTAAGCATCAAAAATAAACTAATACGTAATCAGATTAGAAGTGGCCTTCCAGCTGATAAGTCATTTAGGAAGAATTGAAGTAGTTCATATATGTCTACTAACATAAAATTAATACATCTAAAGATTAAGGGATGTAGAAATGTGTTGCTAGTCTACTTGCAATAAAATAAAATAAGATATAGGCATATCTCATTATGTAATATTTATTTTTCCCAGGAAAGCTGATTATAAAGTGATTATCAGAACATTAAATAATATTTTTCAGGTATCGTCATAATAGTGGTGTACATTTCTGTTTTAAAAAGTGTTAAAAACCTAACAATAATATACAGTAATACCTATACTTTTATAAAGAAACTTGCTCAACAAATATAATGTGAATATAAAATACTGAAAATATGTTTTTTTAAATATTGTAACTAAACCTAGCATTTAAATAAAAATGACAGTTTTATCTGAACAGTGCATCCTAAGCTGATGTTCTCCTTTTCTATTATGCTCTATTCTTAATCTGTAGTGGAAATACATGTACGACTGGTTGTTCAGAATTTTTCCCTCTCATGGTAGTGGTTAATTACGGAAATGCAATAGTGGATCACGGTTAAGGACATGCAAAAATATGGTAAGTGACCGTCAAAAGTTCATGAGAAAATAGACTTGAGCCAATGGTAAGGAAACTAGAAAATACAAGAAATAAATCTTCTGGTAACATTTAGTAAATCTTTTCTTAGTTTATGTTTCTAGCATCACTCTAATGAACTGAAGAAAACTAAAAATTACAATTATAAAATAGGGTTAAGAGATCACATTCAGAAAAAGACATCCCTTAGTATTTCTCAGCTTACTAACTTAGGGACAAAATCCTCTAACTTTTTATAGCATTTATCCACAGTCACTAATTATAATGTAAATTATTATATAATTATTTCCTTGTCCATGAGATTTAATGAGCCAATAATTTTATTAGTATACATTTAACTTTAGAGTACTTACTATTATAAATGTGGATCTTAGTGCAAAGAGCTGTATACTATTTACTACTACACATCTTTGTTTTGTTATTGCCTTATCTTTTATATAACTTTAACTGCTATTTTTTGTAAATGTCATCCTATGTAAAAACATGGCTTAATTTTTCTTGTATATGTTAATTTAGAAAATTAATTTTCCTATTTTATAGGTGAGAAAATAAAGAAGGAATTGAAAAAGAAACACAGGAATGTCAGAGGAATCTAAAAATCTAATTCTTAATGTTCTTTCCTTTCTGACTACATAAAATAATATCGTTTGTCTTTCATATCATTTATACGTCTTCCAAAGACAGTGTCTGACCTTAAAAGTTGCAGTACAAAATCTTTCATCTGAAAAATAGTATAACTGAATTTACGTTTAAAAACCATGGGACATATGTATTTTGCATTCATAAAACATCAGTATGGCGTTAAGCATCAGAGCAAATGGAAAATATATTCATGTATATGACTTCTAAAAACTTTAACCTATGAAACCAGAAACAAGAAACTATGACTCTTACTTCAAAGCTATGTTGCATAAAAGTCTTTTGAAATGGAAAAAATATTCGGGTGTTGTTCAGCTTGTGTCTTGTATGTGTTGGTAAAACATTTCATGTTCACCCTTTTAAATATGTTAAGATACCTTCACTGACTAGGATCAATGGAAGAGAAAGGGGTGACCCTACCACTAATATGTTACCTTGGTGTCCTTGATGGGATTGATTCGGGAAAAGGGCTTGAGAAACACCGCACGATGGTTAGGAGTGTGGGTTCTGTAGCCAGAGAGCGTGGGTTCGTATTCCGACTCTACAACTTCCAGCTGAGAACTTATGCACGTTGCAAATTATTTAACTTTTTAATGCCTCAGTTTCCTCACGTTCAAACAGGGATGATCACATTATAAAATTCCTCACGTTGTTATAAGAATTAAATGGTTTTATAGTTCTTAAAATAATGCCTACAAAAGCAGTATGTGTTGTAATTATGGTTAATACCCCCACCCCACGCACCCCGCCAAAAAAAATGTTTGGCAAATCACTTTGTAAATTTTGAACTCCTTAGGTTATTTTTTTTTAATTCATTTTTATTGTTAGACTTATTGGGGTGACATCCTTAGGTTATTTTTTGAATTAAAATCTTTTATATAGGAAGTTAGCCTAGTATTGAACTCATCTGTAAAGCAAGAGGGGAATATTTATATATGTATTTGATAAATGAAGTTAATGCTCACCGTAGAAATTTTTGAAATATTTGATTGCAGTAGGACAGGTTCCTTTGGGGAAGGAATCTTCTAAATATCTTTACTGGTTTCCAAGTTCTAAACACACACACACACACACACACACACACACACCAGGGTGCCAAAAAATGTATACACATTTTAAGAGACATTATCTATGTGTTACTTTTCAAGTTGAATTGAATTATGGTAGCAATGTGTAGGATGATGTTCGCTCAAAAGATGGGGTTAATCAAATGAATGCTAGCGCCACCATGCGACAGGGAGGACAGTCGAAGAAAATGGCAGAAGCACAGTTGTCGTTCAGGGAGCATAAGGCCATTTGCCAGGACAATGGATAGGACAAAGAGGTGCGGTTGAGTTTCCCCCACATTCTCCTGACTTAATGTCCCCTGACTTCTACCTATGGGGGACCTTAAAGGATGTGGTGTATCATAGAAAACCGGCTAGACTGGTGGTGCTTTGGGAAGAAATTGAAACTGTGTGTGCAGTGATACAAGTGGACACTTTGGTCAATTTTGCTCAAGCAGTAGTTTGCCGTGATCAGAAGTGTCTGGATGCTGGTGGTAACCACTGTGAGCACCTCTTGTAATTGCAGACATCAAATGTGACTTCTTTTCATCTTTTGTTATCAGTATATATTGAGTATTGCAATTTTAATACGGTGTTTTCCTTTCTTAAGATGTGTATACATTTGTTTAGCTTTGTGTGTGTGTGTGTGTGTGTGTGTCTGTCTGTCTGCCTGTCTGTCTGTCCATGTCTGTGTGTATGTGTGTGTATGTATATTGGTAACAAAATGGTGAAACTAGAAAAAATGTGTATGTGCGTGTGTGTGTGTACATGTGTGTGTATCCTGATCTTCATAATATTACTCTCTAAGTATTGAGGCTAGCGTGCACACTTGTTTGTTTTTGTTGACAAGCATCAACCCCCCTTATTCTAATAATAGCACCCTACTCTGCTTTTCAAGAATGTTTCTATACCACCACAAAAACCCTGACTGTTCATAGATTTCAGGTGAGGTTTCCTCCTAATTTCAAGGGAGGCCAGCCAAAGCAGGTGCTTACTTGAGGTATGGGCATGTGACTCAACCGGAGTCAGATACAATGAGAGTTTTTCTTGGCCTTTGTTCCTAGTTAATTTAAGTCTGGGAAGTTGGGAGGCTGGGGCTGCTATAGCATTTTACAGTAAGAAACCAATCTCTAGTAAAGCTATGGAAGTCAGTGCCAAAAGATACAGCAGAGAGAAGTGGTTGAGTTTCCATATCATCTCAGGCCTAAAGCTACTGTAGACAACCTTGAACGAGTGAACTTCCTTCCTTACTTCCTTCCTTCCTTTCTTCCTCCCTCCCTCCCTCCCTTCCTTCCTTTCTTTTTTTCTTTCTTCCTTCCTTTCTCTTAATCCATTTGGCGTCATTCTTTTATCTCAAACCAAGAGCAATTTACTATAGTGACTAAAAATTATTTGGGGCTATATCTTCTCTTTGCTTATTTCCAACAAATATATTTTTTATGAAAATGGTGACATAAAATATGCATAATATGTCAATTTAATAATTAGGACTGTTTCTGATGACAATTGGTGCTACTGTTTGATTTTTATTTAATCTATATTTTAGGTTTTAGTTGCATGAACAAGTGTTTCTTTTTAAAACTGAACAAAGTTCAGAGATTTTTGATGTCAGACTTTGAGTTTGAATCCTGCCTGAATGATCTTAAGTGACTTTCCCCTAAGCTGGATCCATTCCTTTCATCAGTTTTCAAATAAGGACCATGCAAGTGTTCATCTGACAGGGTTGTGGGGAGGATGACGTGATAGAGCATGTGTGCACCTCTTCGTCGAGTCAGTGACCGATGCAGAGTGAACCCTCAAATCTTAGCTGTGTTAGTTGAAAGACTAGCATTTAGGATTCCACTGGCTTTTCAGTGTTCTTCTGGTTGCTTTTCAGTCACTCAAATCAGGTATAAAATAAAATTAGTGTCTCATCAGGTTAATTTTCTTTCTAGAGAGAGTTAACTTGTATAGCACAAAGGCCATCTCTTTGTTGAATTAGCAGAGCACGTTATTGGATTTCGTGTACTCTGGGGCTGAGGCTAAATTGCATATAATTGCTGTTTTATGAGTTTTTATTTTTACCCCTTCATTATTTACTTTCTTTTTACTTTTAATTTCAATTATTTATATTGATTGAGTGACTTCTGCCTTAGCAAATAAAAAGCGTGAACAGAAGCATTATTGGTTAACAAAATTAATTATTGAAATCAGCAAAGTGTTAACGTTTTGTTTTAAGATAAATCTGTAGAAGATCATTACTGAAAGCTTTAGGCGGCTTCAAACACAGGCGTGCGTACACTGCGAGGGGTTTGTTTTTACAGTTCACCGCCCTCTAGTGGTAGTGATAAGAATGCCATTTTGTAGTCCCCACACAGGAAATGCCTGTTCTTACTTCACTGACCAGAATCCTTTTACAGGAAGTTAGGTGTGGTCTTTGAAGGAGAATTTAAAAAAAAAAAAAAAAAATGAAAAAATGAAAAAAAAAAGCATGATGGAATTTTAGCTGCAGTCTTCTTGGTGCCAGCTTGTCAATTCCAAACTCTGGGTGTAAAAGATTCTGCAGGGGTAATGTTTTCATATTCTTATTATGCTTATTCTCTGTGATGCTTCTCTACCTTTACAGTAGAATACTTGGGGGAATCTGCAGAGGACCACTTTCATTTTGAAACTGCTGGCTGCATGTTTTAGCGTGTCTCTTCTGTTAGAACATTCAGGCATGGCAGTCCCCTCCCTGAGTGTGCAAGGAGGGAGCTGCTATGCCTGTCGCCAGGCATGAAGGTGTCTGGGACTGGGTGAGGGAAATGAGGGATGCTTTGGAGGCACTGTGATACTGAAGATTGTCTGATAACTGGTGGCCGAAAGGTCCTGCCTAGTCTACTTCAAAAAAAATGTGGAGATGGTACAGTAGCTTACGTTATTTTAGATTTCCCTGTTTGATGTATCATATGCTGCAGAAATTATCTGAATATGTAATGAATTTTACTCTTACAAAAGGCACTTTGTATAATTAAATGGCAATCCTCATTTCTTCAGGCTGGGGGTTAAAATGGATTGACATTTTAAAAGAGGGAGAAATAGAGAAGTGACTGTATACAGATGGCATTCCGGAGTCAAAATTTTGGGTGTGTTATTTCACAAAGCATAGAAACTCCTGCCACTGAGTCAGAGATAATGTGTGGAACAATTGGTGTGCTCCATTCAGTTAGATATGTTAGTCCAGTAAAATGTGATTAGAATACAGTAAAACTTTATTTATATTATCACAAAGGCCAATATAATAGGAGTTTACTTAAAAGATAAACTATATTCAACTTAATTTTTTTTCAAGCCCAAAGCTGCTCTGTATATTTTATGAAATGGGCACTATTTGAGAAAATGGGCTAGCTCTAGCTACACTATTCCCTAAGGAACTGCAAATTTGGTCATTTAAGAAGCAGTTACACCTGCTAGCAGCAGGTTGCTAAACCAGGGGGTCCGAGCTCCAGACCTCTGACGTGGGTGACTTCCTGCCCAGCTTGGCAGGAGCTGGATCCCTTCCTGTGCAGCTTCCGAGCAGTTCCAAATGCGGCCGGGCATCCCCTGCTCCTTCCTGCTCCCTTGTTTTCAAGCAGTACCCACCTATGTTTCCACAGCCTGGCATTTTAGGATTCCCAGAGCATTTTTACCAGGTGCGTTGATTTTGAATAAGCTTTTAAGGGTGGAAAAGTAGGCCAAAGGGAAAAAAGGCAGAGATACACGCAAGACCCTTGCACAGCCCGGGTTCTACAATTTTGGGTGATTATTCATCTCTTGTTTTAGATCTCTCATATTCTTTTCAGAAAGAATGTTGAAAAAGATGGCTGCCAAAATATTCATACAAGTGAAACAGCAAGCACAAACCCGTATCCTCCATTTCCTAGCTCTGAGTTGGATATTTCCACTTAAAACATTTTGGAAGTGGGAGATGAGATTACCTCATAGACATCAACTGAATGTGAAAGATAGATCTCCATGCAAACAAACGAATGCATGCATGAGAATTCCCTGGATGCCAAATACAGCTTCCTTAGTAAAATTTTATTACAGATAGTTAGTTTATATGTTTACAATATCATGTAATTGCCAGTCACTTTTTTTCCTAATGGCCATTGCTTTCTTTTTTTCTCTCTTTCTCTCTTGTTTCCATAGCACTTTCTTATGCAAGGAGCTAAACAGTGATTAAAAGAGCAGGATGAAAAGATGGCACAGTCAGTGCTGGTACCGCCAGGACCTGACAGCTTCCGCTTCTTCACCAGGGAATCCCTTGCTGCTATTGAACAACGCATTGCAGAAGAGAAAGCCAAGAGACCCAAGCAAGAGCGCAAGGATGAGGATGATGAAAATGGCCCAAAGCCAAACAGTGACTTGGAAGCAGGAAAATCCCTTCCATTTATTTATGGAGACATCCCTCCAGAGATGGTGTCAGAGCCCCTGGAGGACCTGGACCCGTACTATATCAATAAGAAAGTGAGTTCTCAGTCACGTTGCTTTTACTCGCCCTTCTGCCTCATTGGTTCCAGGCCATTCCCAGGGATGTCTGGTAAAGAATGTTGTGTCTCCTCCTCTCTGCCTCCAGTAGCCCTAGGAGGCTGAGTGGGCCTCACCATGTAATGGCCCTGTTATCCTAGAAGTCTTTGGAAGCACTCCTTTGAACCTACCTTCCCAGGACAGGCAGAGCTGAAGAGGCAGCCTGCAGTGGGGGAACTGAGGAAGGGCAAAAGGCTCTATCACTTTACAGTGTGGTGAAGCAAAAAGTGAAAACAAGGAGTACATTTTTCTATGTGTAGCTTATATTTCCAAGAGTAGTATCCAAGAGCCTCTGTACGATCTCGAGCTCTACATAAGGTACTTTGGCCTATCTTCAACAGATTTATGCCTTCATAGCATAGACTTTGTCCTTTCCATTGCTTTCCCAGAAGAAATAATAACAGGTGACTTGCAAGTGCTCAAAAAAGAGTTTGATCCAAAACATACTTGGCAAACCCTGAAGTTCTCCTGAAAATTTTTTTACCTACCTAAAGAAGTAATCAAAGCCTCATTTTTATGCTTTTCTTGAATTATAAATAGTATAAAAATACTAATATCAAAACTTGATAAAGATGCCAAGATTTTCTGTGGCATTGACTACAAATTTTCTTTATTTTCATCTTTAAATTCTCATGTTACAAAATTTAGGAGAATTTGTAGTGCTTAGAAAGAAAAAAAGCAGCTGTGATCATCTCATATGTTGGCAATTTGTATGTTAGCACATTTTTTTATAATGCTATCTTTCTAAATAATGGTCTTGCCTTTCTCTTAAAATGTCCTTGATAATATTCTAAATAATGTTTTATGTGTTTTGCTTTCTTTTTCAGACATTTATAGTATTGAATAAAGGGAAAGCAATCTCTCGATTCAGTGCCACCTCTGCCCTGTACATTTTAACTCCCTTCAACCCTATTAGAAAATTAGCTATTAAGGTTTTGGTACATTCATATCCTTTTTTCAAATTATCACTTAATGCGATTTTGCTCTTTGAATTATTGTGCTATAAATATTTAAAAGAATATATGTGGTTTGTTGGCAGTGTTATGTGCTTTCTTTTTCTCAACAGTTAGCACATTGCAAAACAGGATCATAGGTAAGTGAACCACTTTTGCTCATCTTGTATTTCTCCTCTTCCTGACTCACAACTTCTTTCTTCTTTGCTCTGCTGCTTCTTTCTGAACTGCCTGTTATATACAAGGCTCCTTGATTAATTTTGACCGTATTACCAGGTTTTCCTTTTACAAGTCTTCCTCTTTAAATTTTACAATGTTATGTAATGGGTAAACTTTATGAGCTAATTTTCTTTACTGCTTTTACATTTGGGAAATATACACATAATCTGAAGAATACAATTTTATCTCTTTTTAGTCTGAATTTTACTTTCTGGTTCTCATTTCATCATGCGAAGTCTTTGCATTAGTAAATGTTTACAACTGTGATTATGTACACACCAGACTTTCAAATATTTCCCCCAATTTTTTTTTCCAATAGATGTTTTAGTTTCTTTTCTTTCCTTCCTGGTTTTCCTTGTTGTTGTTTTGTTTTTGTTTATTGTTCTTGTTTTTTTGTTGTTGTATTTTTTTATTTGCTTTTGTTTTGGTTTTGGTCACTTTTCCCATGTTCTATTCAAGTTATGGGTCTTGCTGCAATTATCTCTCTCCCTCTAAAAACTAATGTCTACCTACCCATTTACATACTTATTTTATTCTTCATTCTCCTTATTGAAGTAGCTACTCCCTAGAAATGAGATTGATGTCCCCTTGGTGGGAGATGGTAATTTGAGGTTACATAGAGTAGTTGTGAATGATAGGTATTATTCCTGGGAAGGGACAGTGGTCTGGCTGACAGCAAGCCCTGGACAAACCAAGGAAGCAAAGGTTTGGAAAACAAGGGCTGTGCCAGGCAGGGACAGTTACAGGAAGAACACAGAAGCCTTGGAATGAAGACTGATATGCCTCCCAAACAGAGTCAAGCATCCTGAAGGGGAAACTGAAATTTAAGCAAAGCCTCAGAAAGGACAACTTTTGATGTTGTTTTTTCTTTAGAAGAGTTCATTACCTGGGATTTTGCAACATGGTTAGTCCAGAGCCTGGCTTTAAGATTTGCAGTATAAAAGCTCATTGCCCTTAACAGGCCCAGAAACTATTTGAGTTTGATAAGTTAGGGAATTTAGGAGATGGGATAAGCTTGGTGCCAGGGAACTTATTTCTGTTCTGGGTGGAGGGACTGTAAATCGTATGCATCCTCAGACTTGCCTCGTGTGGTGGTAAATGCCATGTTAGAAGCATGGCATTCTGGAATTCAGTCTCCTTCTAACCTCTTGTTCTGCCCCAAAGTTCTGCGGAAACGTCAACATATTTTAATTTGACATTTGTTTTATATTTTAAGATTTAATAATTTCTTCTGACTTATCTAAAGCAATATGTTTCCTTGCCTAAGGTTTTTAAATGAGAGAACCCAGTTGTACAGGGAGAAAAGAAGTCTTTGCGTTAACATTAGGAATGAATAATAAAGTGGAGATTTGGATTTGGGTCTTTTGAATGATAAATTATGGTCAATTATTTATAATCTGTGCACTGAATAAATCATTTCATAAATCATTTATTATATTTTACAAATAATGTTTATGCAAACATTATTTTTACTGGTAATTATGTGAAAACTCAAACTTAGACCAATGCCCTGTTCACAGTAGACACTTGGGAGAGTATGTATTGAATAAATAAGTGACTAATGAATCAGAGGTTAGAGAATCAGGCACAAATCAAGAGACAAAATGGAAGGTTTCAATAAATCAGAAAAATCTATTTTGTCCTGAATCTGAATGCTGAGATGGAATTAAGAAACCCAAATATTAAAGAAAAAAGCAAGTTTTTGTTTGAAAGATTTTGTGTGGAGATCTTTGAGAATGTCATGCAAGCTATCATCTCCACTCCAAAAAAAACTAGGCTAGGGAGCTCCTGAATTTTAAGACCCTCTGGAAAGGGCGACTCCTAGTGGTAAAGCAGTTTTAGGAGTTCTGGTAGGAGAACCTGGGCATCGAGGCATGGTTTACAACGGGGCCGCTCTAGAAATCAAGATACAACTTGAATTTGAGGGTTTGCACTTGCATCCCAGAAGAAAGGAGGAAAACCTCCATGGGACAAAGTTGTGAGGAGGTCTGCAGTGATGCAAGGTGAAATGTTAAGGCAGCTAGGTAGCTCTCTAATGATTTGCCAAACAATTGACTCTCCCAGAAGCTTACAAATCGCTTATGACCACAGATTTCTTCTACAAATCTTTCTAGTAAAAGTAGATTTTTTAAAAACCTCTAATTGCCTGAATTAAAACATTATATTCCAGATAACTCATCTATGAGTAGAGATACAAGAAGAGAAATGGCAGTGGGCTAATACTCTAAACTGGATAAATTCTTAAGTCTTTTGGTGATAGTGACACATGTCATTAGAGATCCTTGTAAACTTGGATGTACATAATTTGTAGTCTACTGTTTGCAAGAGATTTTCCCAATGATTCTGTTTTTTATTTCTCACAATGCAAACTCTAGGCTCAAATCCTGGTTTTTCTGACTTCAGGCACAGTGAGTTAAAAATGCTTAGAGATAGTTATGGTGGGTTTGGGCACATTTGAGAGGTCATTGTGCATTTTTATCATTAGTTTATAAACCAGAATGTGGCCAATTCCAATAAAGAAATTTGTATTTTTAAACCTAGACTGATACTTCTGTTTCCAACAAAAATGCCAACTTGTGTAGTGAAGAGCTGTTATCTTAATCAGAAGCTATTGTATATCAATAAGAGGTTATACTTATGCTTGCTATATTTTCGCCAGGGTAAATTTTGAAAAATGAAAATGTTTTTGATGTGCCTAGTATCTTGCTTTGATAGTTAAATGAAATATGTTTCTATTTTTTCAATAATAAACAAGTTAAAAATAATCCCTATTTCTAAAATTCCCAGTTTTAAATGTGTTTCATGTCAGATTTTGTGATTTTAACTTAATATGCACAGTTTTTTATTTTGCATTTATTACTCATTCATCTTTTGATTTGTAAAATGTTTATTGAGTACCTACTACATGGTAGATGTTCTTCTAGGCATTGGGATGCAACATTGAACAAAATGAAGTCCCTGCTCTCATATAGTTACATCTATGTGTATGTGAGTATTTGGGAGGGTAAAAAAAATAAAAGTAAATTATCCAAGGACTGTCTGGAAAAAAAATGCAGCCATAAATGCCTCTATTTTTCATATTACATGGCTGGATACTTTCTGGACAGCCTTCATATGTCAGCTACTGATAAGTACTATTACAAAAAATAAAGCAGTGTAAAAAGAGAATAGTGGCAAAATACTGTTGTAGATCATTTAGTCAGAAAAGTCCTCTCTGACAAGATACCTTTTGAACAAAAATCCAAAAGCAGTGAGGGAGCGTGACAGGGCAATTTAGTGGGAAAGTAAATCTAAGAGGAACAGCAAATATGACTGCAGAGTATGAAGACAGAAGTGCACCTGGTGGTTGCCACGATCAGCAAGGAGCCCACTGTAATTGCAGCAGAGTGGGAAAGGCAGGGAGCAGGAAGAGAAGGTCAGGGAGAGTGGAGGTCAAGGGCTGAAGTGGGAAGCCATGGGGAGGACACCACGTTTACTCTGAATGAGATGGGGAGAGATGACCGAAGGGTTTTCAGCAGAAGAATATCATGACCTGACTCACATGTTACAAAGATCACTGTGGCTGCTTCATGAAGAATGGGCTGCCTGGGAGATTGAGGGCCTATTGCTATTGTGAATGAGGCCAAGGGATGCCTGTGCCTTGGACTATGACAGAAATGAAGTGTCATCAAATTTAGATGTATTTTGCAGAGGAGCTGACATGATTTACTGAGCAGTTGGATGTGGGGCAGGAGGGAATAGGCAGAGCTAAGGATCACTCCCTTAGCTCTGGTGAATCTGGTCAAGAGAAAAACATTACCGTTGCCTGAGCTTTAGGATGATCTCAGGCAGAGCAATATGGTGGGTAAGATCCAAAGTTTGGGTTTGAACTGATATTTTTGAGATGCCTATTAGACAGTTAGTAGAGGAGTTGAGGAATTAGATGGAAATGCAAGTCTGGAGTTCAGGAAAGGATTGGGCTAGAGGTATAACTGAGAGATGTCAGTATATAGGTGGTATTTACAGTCATTACAAAAACACTCTAAATCACACAACTAATTTAGAACTGCCTATCATTCACACAGTGAAGGAAAAAGAAAAACAGCTTTTGGTATCCAAAAACCTGAGTTCAAACCCAACTCTGAGATTTATTTGCTATATGACCTTGGGCCAAGTCACTCCAAATGTTTTGAATCTCAGCTTCTCCATCTATGCAGTTGTAATAATAATTTATTCATCAATAATAATAAAATGTATGAGAAGTCCCTAGTACCATGACTAGCACTTAGTTGGTACTTGGTAAATGGTAGCTATGACAGCTGTTTTCAGTAGTAGTAACTACAATTGTAGCAGCAACTGCTGCAAGCTCAGCGAAGAAAAACTCATATTGCTTAAGAAGGTCCACAAAGAATTCTGTGCAAATCACTACTCTCGACTTTGCAAACAAAATGTTATATAGCACCAGAGTTTGAAGCTGTAAATGACCAAAACGCACTGTGATCAGTCCCAACTTTGTCACTTTGCAGATTAGTTAACTGAGTTTCTAAGGCTACATTTTATATCAGTGGCAGTAAAACTACCGACCAGTTCTTCTGATTACCAGCTCCCTGCTCTTTGCTGTTTCCATCCAACAGGAAAAACCATTTTCTAAACCTTCAGGTACAATGCCCTGGGGGCATTACCAACATCTCTGTCTCTATGCATTTCAAAGGGAATTTTCAGTGGCTCAATTTTATTGTTAATATTTCATAATGTAAGAAGTTATTTTATTAGTTCATCTCAAAATTATATTGTATCTGTGTATAAATTTAAAATATCATGGTTTTCCATGCAAAGAACTATGTCGGTCTATCAGGAGGGAGGGAGAAAAACATAATTTCCATTTCCTACATAGGTTTTTAATAATAGAATGGAAAAACTCAAGAGTTAACAGATAGATAGATATGGCATTTAGTTAGTATTTCTGCTGACTCAGACATATACTGATGTGTGGAAAGATACCTGTCCTATTCTGCTTTGATTCTCCATTTCTATATTCAAAAAACCTCTAACATACAACTCTTCTGCCTTGAGAGTGTGCATGTGTATAAGGGCTGTCCAGAAAGTATCCTACTGAAAGGGCCTAGCAGGATAATAGATCACCTCTGTAATCCTCTAGTTGGGTGATTCTCAGCCTTTTTTCACTTGTGTGCCCCTTTTAAACCCATTTCTATAAATTGTACCCTTTGTTTTAAAACAGCTGTTTTTAAATACTGGCACTTTTGTTCAGTGCCTATCTTAATGTGGAAAAAAAAATTCAACAAGAGAATTCAAGTGATTACTTAAATGCATTATATCTCCATTCAAAGGGTCTCCCTGATGGAATTTCTTTAATAAGACAGTGGAAATGAGGTAATAACTTAGGAAAGAAAAATTGCTACACTAAAAGTACCAACCACAGATTTAATTTTACAATATTTTAGCAGTTAAATATTGATAATGATGATCAACTATTTACACATTAAATAAAACTACTTGAATCATGATTAAAGACAATGCACTTACTTTTACCCAGTCAATAACTAAACTGATCAAACAGTCCGGCTACAGAGGTATTTATATGTTTGGGGAAGTTCTAGAAATATCCAAATGGATTATTCTGAAACCGTGTGTAATGATTGGTAGAAGAGTGGTTTGGGGGAAGGGCTCATAGCCACGCCCTCACCAATCATCATTCGCTAATGTGATCTAATTTTGAAGGGTCTCCATTAACAGCGATTCAAACTTAACATTTACTGTTCCATAACTAACGTTCTGCATTTTTTTACTTTACTAGTTTTTTTCCCCATTACTGATTATTTTGCACATACCCCAGAACAGTCCAGCATGTAACCCACCCAAGTACACGTACCACCGCATGGGAACCAATGCTCTAATGCCATATGCTAATAGCAAACCATCTTTACTTTTATCTTATTTTTGTTTATTTTTACCAATGAAGGAAAAATGTGTTTCTTCTTTGAAATGGTGTTTTTCTGTATTCTCTAGGTTATAGTGCCCTCACGTGGCTAATTCACATATGATTGTTTTCATGTGGATGCATTTGAACAAGCTGAGAATTAAGTGTGTGCTTTATCACTGCTAGTAAAAACAAAAAATCAGTTATTGCTTTGACTAAAGCCAGTTGTAGGTGCAGATAAATTTCCTTTATAGTTGAACACAACATTGGCTACTCTCTGTCCTATTTTACTCTACTTAAAATCATGTTGATATTTTGTTATGTGCAAGTAATTTGAAAGTATATAATAAAAATACAGAGGGGGAGGTTTATGAATAGCGTCTATTCATTCTTGGGGATTTTTATAATTGTATCTAAATTTTCATTGATAAAGGTTGTTTTGCATAAATGCAGCTGTATTTTTGTTCTGCTTTTTATTAAATATAAAAGACAGTCATTTCATTATCTGACTACCAAATATTTTCTTAAAGAGTTTTGTTGTTTTTCGATATAAAGAAAAGTGAAGGGCATTTGCTATGTCTACAAAAGCAAAGTAAGGCAGAGCGAAACAAACTGGGTGTTTGTTATAAAGTAGTGTCATCTATGATTCAGGAAGTTAGGAAAGCAATTTATTTAGCCTCTACTACATACATTAAGTATAGGAGCTTTAACGTATTTTGACTAATTTCATCCTCGAAGAAATCCTGTGAAATAGTTCTTTTTTTCTCTCTCTAATAATGAGGTGAACTAAGGCCAGAGAAATGAATAAGTAATTTGGCCACAGTTATAAACCCAAGAAATGCCAACATTAACACCAGCCATTTTCTCTCACTATTCAGAACTTTATGAGCAATTACAGTATATTATATACTTCACTTAGAAAGGATCTTATTAAAGAAATTCCACCAGGGAGACCCTTTGAATGGAGACATAATGTGTTTAAGTAATCATTTGAATTCTCTTGTTGAATTTTTGTCAAGGTTTATACACGTGCTTGCAGTTCAGTTGTAGAGTTGAGTCATTTAAAAAACAAATCGATAAATTTATCAATACTTGTATTGATAAATACTTGTATGCATATAAGTATTTCATGGCCCTTAATGATGCATATTTTATTAAATGCAATGTTTCATCAATATTTACTAATAAACCCATTACTTTGTATTTAATCTTTTTAATAACCAAAAAGCACCCAGGTAGCCTCAAAGTAGTTGATGACTTGGCCTGACATAACCTAGATAATGGGGTTGATGAATGACAGAAATGGAAGAACAAACTCAATAATAAAATTATAAGGGAAAAAAAGTTCTAAACTTCATGGTGGTAAAAGGCATAGTGATGCATGAGCGTGAGTTTTCCATGAAACTTTGTCTTCCTTGACAATATTCTACTTTATTCAATGTGCTCATTATGTGCACTATTCTTACCAACTGTGTATTTATGACCATGAGTAACCCTCCAGACTGGACAAAGAATGTGGAGTAAGTAGAAAATTTAAAATATTTTTCAATATTCTCATGCCTTTATAATTCGTATTGTGCCTTTAATATCTTGAGACTTCATCAGTTTCTTTAACAAGTCATACTAGCTACTGCAAACCAGACCTCTTAGACAGTGCTTCAAATTCATTTTAATTCTGCTTTTCTCTAGGACAAAGCTTGCAGTGGCTCATTCAATAGCTCAAATTCCTACACTGGTTTGACTGCGAATATTTGTAGCCCTTGGGTTCCCTGGTGGTGTAGTGGCTAGGCTTCGGTGCTCTCAATGCCACGGCCTGCCTGGGTTCGATTCCCAGCCAAGGAGCTGGGATAAAAATTATAGCCAGTTTGTATATTCCTTTTCTCTTGGCTTTCATCTGTTTTATTAGTATACAAATATTTCATGGCCCTTAATGATGCATATTTTATTAAATGCAAATATAACATTTAGGATTAATACTTATTGCCTGAAATCAAACCAAAAGTCAGCGTATTTAAGATAATATCTCCATATAAAACCATATTGTTTGTGCCTTCAAATTAATTAATGTAGCAAGTATAATACTCATTTAGTTATAGTCAATGAGAATCCTTTCAAAATGTTATGTTTCTTTCTGCCTTAAATCCTACCTAAGCCTTACATTATAGGGAGATAGATATAGACCCATATGGAAGCCTCTTATTTTTGTTTGTTGTTTAAGTCTCTTTTAAGATAAGTACATGTAAATCACCAACAAGATCTTTAATGTAGGCTTGGCTATTTTTTCTCAGGTACACCTTTACAGGAATTTATACTTTTGAATCACTTATTAAAATACTTGCAAGGGGCTTTTGTTTAGAAGATTTCACTTTTCTACGGGATCCATGGAATTGGTTGGATTTCACAGTCATTACATTTGCGTAAGTATCTTAATACATTTTCCATCCTGGAAGAGTAAATCTTTGGTGGGAGCCTACACAGTATTTCTCCTTGGTGGCTTCCCTTGAGAGATCAATCATTTTTTGTAGTTATACGAATTTAGAATATTTTTCTTTCAATCAAATTATGTACTTAGGAGAAATTAGGAACTATCATAGTAAACTATATGGCTTTGGTTTCAATTAGCACTGTAAAGTAATAAAATAGTTTCCTATAGTAACAGAGATTATGATTGATGACAATGCCATTTTTCTTTTAATTGGGAAATCTGATGGCAACACTCATTGAAATTGAAAAGGTCTTGATGAAAGACCAACATAGACTTAGATTTCCCTAAATTCTGAATAACTCTGATTTAATTCTACAGGTATGTAACAGAATTTGTAAACCTAGGCAATGTTTCAGCTCTTCGAACTTTCAGAGTATTGAGAGCTTTGAAAACTATTTCTGTAATTCCAGGTAAGAAGAAACTGGTATAAGGTGGTAGGCCCCTTATATCTCCAACTGTTTCTTGTGTTTTGTCATTGTGTTTGTGTGTGAACTCCTTATTACAGATATGTGACAGAGTTTGTGGACCTGGGTAATGTCTCAGCGTTGAGAACATTCAGAGTTCTCCGAGCATTGAAAACAATTTCAGTCATTCCAGGTGAGAGAGCTAGGTTAAACCCTGAGGCTGAGTTTAATTGCATTGGTGCTACAGTTACAGCTTCTGTGCATAAGCCTATTGCTTGTCACCTATTGCAAACAAATATTTAAAAAAGCAAGAATCGGTACATCACGTTTTGGATGGATTCGATTCTTTGCTTTTCCTACTTGCTTTCTTTAAAACTGTTCTAAATCAGCCTTTGAGTTTAACAAGTTTCTGCATGAGGCATTTGCAGTATCAGGCTAAATGGTCTGCATCCTCTAACATCAAGCTTTCTGCATAGAGGCTCAATTATGAGGCATTGAAACTGATGCAAAAAATTGACCATTCAGGTCAAAAACTGGTAACTTTCTTACCTGAAGATAAATGAAAGAGCAAGGAATAGCATGAGTGCTGCATGGAGCTCAGTTTTCAGATGTCTTCCTTTTTTAACCCATACTCAAGCTTACAGAATTCGCAAATATATAACTTCATAATTCAGTGACTTCTAGATTTCTTACTATTCTATTCACATAGATTTTTCTGAAATCAGTAAGAGGTTAGGGAGTAAGACATCTGCAAATAAAAGCACAATATTACACAAGGTTGATATTTAAGCATGAATAACAAAATCATTTTTTTGCTCTAAGGGGTGTTTGGAAATACACTTTGGTTCATTTCCATTCACAGTTTTCTAATGAAAATACAAGTTCTGCTTTCATTCATTTTCACCAGCTAGCAGGCTTTTCATGAAAATGTTACTCAATCACAAGCATTAAACTAATATTGTTGGCATTCTGCATGACATCTTTATTTTCCAGGACAAGCTCATGATGTTTTTTGTCGGTAAAGTAGCTGTTAAATAGTATATCTAAATCTCTCCCTCTGATTTTATTGTAGGCCTGAAGACCATTGTGGGAGCCCTGATCCAGTCCGTGAAGAAGCTCTCGGATGTCATGATCCTGACCGTGTTCTGTCTGAGCGTGTTTGCACTCATAGGCCTACAGCTGTTTATGGGCAACCTGCGGAATAAATGCTTGCAGTGGCCCCCAGATAATTCTTCCTTTGAAATAAACATCACTTCCTTCTTTAATAACTCATTGGATGGGAATGGTACCACTTTCAACAAGACAGTGAGCATGTTTAACTGGAATGAATATATTGAGGATAAAAGTAAGATATACTCTTTTAACCATTAAGTTGTTTTGTCCTTTAAATACTAAAAAAAAAAAAAAATACATGTATGGAAATTGTCTCAATTTTGATGTGAACCAAATAACTTAGACCAAGTTAAGAGAAATCAGTACATGTGATGCAAAAATCAAATGATATCTTACTTCTTTTTCCTTCTGTGTCAGTCAACATGCTGATTTGAAAATGTGTTATCTTTTCCTAAAACAATATTGAAAGTAATATAAGTATGCTGTATACAAAAAATGATTTGGTAGGCATTGGGCAGTTTTCAATCATCTTAAATCAATCCATAGATTGAAGTATTCAAGTTACTTGTATTGTGCTAAAATATATTGTTAAGAAGACTGGGGAAAAATAATTTGGCCCTATTTGGTTCACTCAGTACATATACAGGGAGTACGTCTGATGTACCTGGGAAAAGAGAAACCATTTACCAAGATGAAATCTGAATTTGTGTACCCATCAGAAAGTTAAGCAACCCCAATCCAGCCATTCACTCCCTGATGATGGAAAAGTGTAAACTCAAAACCTATTTCTATAAATGTTGTTTAAATTTATTCCTGTGGTGTCAGCCATTGTTTTAGATTTGTTTATCAGAATAGTTTGATTTTATTTTAGGGATGGGCATCAAAATAAACCTATGATGCCATCCATATACTTCAGTATAATTTTTGACCATTGAAACCAGCCCCTCCATCATTTAGATGTCCAAGTCCCTTCTTCTGCATGTACAGTTACCTTGCTAATTTCCATTGGTCCCTTGATTGTCGGAACTCCACTGCAATACTTGTTCTGCAGTATCCTTCATGGTTTTTAGAACCACAAGAAATTTTATTCCTTTTCACATTAGTAATATTTTAGTATTCTTAAGAAGATTTCTACTAGGAAGATTAGGATTCATTGAATAAATGATAAATAAAACAAATATTTCATTATTTATGGAATTTTCTATTTATTAATATTATCATAACAGCACAATGACAATCTTTGCATGTAAATTTATTCTCTCTTTCTAATTGCTTCCTTCAGTAAATATTCTTTATTGAAGAATATTTTTGGGTCAAGCATATAACCAGATTAAAGCTATGGAAATAGAATGTCAAATTACTCTCCAGAGAGATCATACTACTCTTTAATATTAACTATTACCATATTTTTAAATTTTTTGGTAGAAGGAAAAGTGTATCCTCTTTTTAATTATTAATGCAGTAGAATTTTAAAGCTATGTTTATTAGTACCATTAGCAAATTATATATTTAAATAGTGTTAATAATCTGTTAATATTTTTACCCATTATTCTATCAGAGGAGTATATATTTTAAGAAATTCACATGAACTCTTTAATTTATCAAGAATATTAACATTTTGTCTTTTTAAAGCAAATGTATTATCCAGCTTGTTCTTCATCTTATTGCTTATTTTTTATGCCTAAATTATTTTTATTTTTAAGCAATTAAGTATTCTTTTCACATTTTTCTGTATTTTGGTTTTGAAAAAATACTTTTGATTTAAAGAAAATGAAAATATTCACCTAGGTATTCTACACATAAAGCAGCCACCTATACATTCTACATTTAAAAAGCCTATGCATTCTTTATGTATTATATATTAAATTCATTATATATAATCATAAATTTTATATTATATTAATGTACCTATCTTTAATCTTTAAAAATCTAGAATTATTTTTTAATATATGTTATGAAGTAAACATCTAAAGCTTTCTGCAAAACTCTGACCCAGATTTCCCTGTATAATATATTAGGGTATTCCTTCAATATAGGCTTTAAGTATTCCTAAAAGCAACCCTAATAATTTTGTGTGGGAAATGTGTGTGTGTGTATGTGTGTGTGTGTGTTTAATGTGTGTGTGTGTTTGTATGTGAATATATAAATATGTATGTTTATGTATGTGTGTATTTCTTGCAATCATCTTTGCAACTTATTAAATTTATATCTAAGTTATTCCCTAAGAATAGAAACTCGATATACATAGAAAATATGTATCTCCAGAGAAGCAATTTATTTTGTTCGTTTGAAAGATAGTAATCAAGCCAAAACCCCAAACGAAACACTTATTTACAGCATCATAGAGAGAGGAAATACCTAAGACTATGTCACAGGAAATTAAATTAAAATTGGTAAGAAAAAATATCTAAATCTATCTGGAGTCCAAACAAAAAGTATTTGTAAAGTAAAACTATCCATGAAAGTATTTAGAAGCAACAAGGCTTCCCTTTCTCTCACTTTTTATGCCAAGAAAATAGCCTCAATTTGGCAACTCTTTTTTGAAATAACTCAAGCAATTTGAGTTTATATTTGCAATCATAGCTGATATGAGATTGCTATAACAGTTATTCCCTCCAAAATGTTTTTCTTTTTAAAACATTTTATAAACATTTATTTCATTTAAAATGTTATATTTTGATGTTTAGTATTCAGTTATCCTTAAATTATTTTTATTTAGTCACATACATATTTATTATTTTATCCACTTCATTATGGTTGAAAAAAAATTGTAAGCTTTATTACTTAGACACAATGGCTGAATGTTTTGAGAGCTTTTTAAATGATTGTTTCTGTTCCTCACTCTTTAAATAGGTCACTTTTATTTTTTGGAAGGGCAAAATGATGCTCTGCTTTGTGGCAACAGCTCAGATGCAGGGTAAGTGATGTCTTACATTGATGTATTATACTGTATTGTCTGCCTTGCTCCGTCGGCTTCAGTAACCTGCCACCTTCCACCACCTCACCCCCACTTGCTTCTCATCCAAAGCCCTCCATATATTTCACTTCATTCTGACTCTCAAAATAGCTGGGGTAAGTGTGGATTCTCACTTCCTTCACACACTCACATGCACCAGTTGTTTTTCCATACTAGGTCACAGCTCATCTTCCAAATTAGTTCAATGGAAAATAGAAAAGCAGTGCATGTATATATGTAAGAAGCTTAATAGAATTCATAAGCGTGTACTTCTATAAGTGTGATATTTTATATATGATGATGTGGTTTCCATGGCTTAAAATGTATGATCTTGGAAGGTAATGCCAGTTACCTGAGAGATGGTGAGTGTATGTCTAGCATACTAGCCTATTTTAGCAAAGTGGTTAAAGACCTAGACTAAAGAGTTTGCATGGATTCAAATCCTGACTCCACCATATATGTCACCACCTCTTCTTGCCTTATAGTTTCCTCATGTGATAAAGGGGTATAATAATAATAGGGTAGCTATAGTTAAATGGATTACATTTACAACTATTACAGCACTCAATAAGTGTATCTAATTATTAGGATTGACACCATGTGAATGTTTATTATTAAGAAGTATTGCACCTGAGCTAAAGCCTAGAAAAATTCAGAGGAATAGTTACCTTTCTTTATTTGGCAAAGTTTTAGAATCATAAACTTCTAATATTCTTTCTGTGGCAGATGATATTGTGGACTTTAGTAACTAGACTAGTACCTATAGCAAAATTTTGAATGGTTAACAGGCTTTGCCTTTTGCTCATGTGATAAATGTTTCACTGCCTTCAATTCAGATCTCGGTGACAAGTGAAACAGACTGATTTGAATTGTCTGTACTGTACTAAATGCTTTACATACATTATCTTACTCAATGCTTATACATTTAGGAGGAAACTTCTATTATTAGCTTTTTCTAACCTATGAGGTGTCCAAAGATTAGCAGGTTTAGGAAACCTGCCCCAGATCCTTCAGTGCAGAACTGTCATGCGCAATGTTGAGGCCATGTCAGCTTGATCGTCAAGATCATACCTTCACTACGTAGTTATTTCCTCCTCTCCGTGTGCCCCCACCCATCTTTTCTTTACCCCTCTTCTCTACTGCCACACTCACATGCATACTTCTTTCTCCTCTAGATATCAGCAGCGAAAATCAGGTTTTTCCCTGTTCATGTTCACAAGTTCCCAAAGATATTAATCACAATAAGACTGCTTTTAGATGGAGATGTGATTTTATATAGATAGATAGATAGATAGATAGATAGATAGATAGATAGATAGATTCTGTTATTATGTAAATCAGTCCACATTGTGCCGGGTTAAGTGCTGGGTAAGGTGAGAGAAAACTGCTTTCCCTGGTGTTGGATGAAATAGTCACTGGCATCTATAAAAACGGGAAAGGCAGCCAGCAGACTTGCAGTTACAGACTTCCTCTTTTTGCTTTGACCTCATTTCAGCCAATGTCCGGAAGGATATATCTGTGTGAAAGCTGGTCGAAACCCCAACTACGGTTACACGAGCTTTGACACCTTTAGTTGGGCCTTCCTGTCCTTATTTCGTCTCATGACTCAAGACTTCTGGGAAAACCTTTATCAACTGGTAAGAACAGTATTATAATATGATTCTTCTGGGTAGCATGAGGTACTGAGATCAAGAGAATTTTTCTAAAATACTTTATTACTTAGAGTGTGTGAGCTCGTAACATCCTATATAATTTAATAAAATACCTCTTCCATTTTGCAGACACTACGTGCTGCTGGGAAAACATACATGATATTTTTTGTGCTGGTCATTTTCTTGGGCTCATTCTACCTTATAAATTTGATCCTGGCTGTGGTGGCCATGGCCTATGAGGAACAAAACCAGGCAACACTTGAGGAGGCTGAACAGAAAGAAGCTGAATTTCAGCAGATGCTCGAACAGTTAAAAAAGCAACAAGAGGAAGCTCAGGTATAGTTAGCAAGCATGGAACTCTTGTGTTTGTTTATCTCGATTCTGTGACCACATTGCTGAGGTCAGTGGCATTTTAGTACACAAAATCAGCAGTTAAATTGACATTTGAAACAGGCCATATGTGTTTGGTAAGTGATAGGAACCTATTTGAGTATTAGGAGGTTATTATTTTATTTTGATAATTACTGACAATAATAATGGCATCAAAACATGGAGATTTATAATTGCTTTACTGACATTTTTTTTCCCTTGTGACCCCTCATTGACTCAAGCTCACAAAGTAGTTAGACTGGCATGCCCTCAATCAAAGTATTTTCGTAATCTTCTGGGGAAGAGAAATTCAGTTTTAGTTACATATTCATTAGTGTCACTAGAGGTGGTAAAGATCAGAAAGTCAGAGTCTAACTGAGATTATTTATTATTTCTTTTCTATTTGAAGTGTTTAAATGCAAACTTGTGGGTTGCATAAGGAAAACACTGATATGTGAACACAATAAATCACTACATTCTCTGCCTCCTTTAACTTGTTCTTGATCAGGCTTCAAAATAAGTCAAGAATTTCTCTAATTATATTTGCTTGACTTAATGACATTAACTAATCAAATTGCCTGTATTTTGCTTTTCTTGCATCTTAAATATAGTTTTCTTTTAACACTGAGTATCCTATATATGTAGTAAATCACAAATAAATAAAATATACAGCAAGCAACAAAATTGAATACTATTTTCTTTCAAAAACTGTACAATTGTAATTTACAAATTCATTCAGATGCTGTGAGTTGGGGTTCCCTTGCATAATAATTTGTAATGTGTTTTATGTTCATTTCTTAGTGAAATACTCATTAAGCCTAAGAAGAAAAAAAATTCATTCAAATGAAAAAAAAAATTTGACTGAATTAACTTCAGTAATTTAGACTGGCACTAAAAGTCATTGTCAAGTGCAAATGTGATGGATCATTTTAAAATATGAAACCTTTAATTCTTCAATTCTTTTCTTCCTAAGATACTATTTAAATCATAGAAACATTTATGATATTTAAGTGTCATGTTCCTATTATTAAATAATTAGAAAGCATAGTATGAGGCCAGAGCTTAAAGATTTTCATCCAAGTCTCATGTATCATCTCCCAGGTTTGTGCTGATTCTAATTCTTTAATTGGTCTAAGGACCATGCGTTGTTTTCCAAACTATATGCCAGAATGGAGCCTTGTTTTTCAACACCATATTCATGATACTAAAGGTAAAGTAAGCAGTAATGCAGATAGAGTTTCTCCAAGTTGATATGCAACTTGCCATTTCCTTTGGGCCCTCTAGGCAGCTGCTGCAGCAGCGTCTGCGGAATCGAGAGACTTCAGTGGTGCTGGTGGGGTAGGAGTTTTTTCAGAGAGTTCTTCAGTAGCATCAAAATTGAGTTCCAAGAGTGAAAAGGAGCTGAAAAACAGAAGAAAGAAAAAGAAACAGAAAGAACAGTCTGGAGAAGAAGAGAAGGAAGACAGAGTTCGCAAATCTGAATCTGAAGACAGCATCAGGAGAAAAGGTTTCCGGTTTTCCTTAGAAGGAAGCAGGCTGACGTATGAAAAGAGGTTTTCTTCTCCACACCAGGTACAAATATTGCATTTGTGTTAAGATATGGCAGCATGCTTTTCCCTATACAGCACAATGTTTTCAGAATGGTAATGCCTGATCATCAAGTATTTTGATTACAACCCAGGGCAATTTGTGAGTTTTAAAACTTGTTGGAATCCCAGCAGAGCATTTTTAGAGCATAGATCCCACTGATTTTGAGGTGTGTTAAAGACTTAAACATCTCGGGGCAATTTTCCACATGAGGAATTGTCAGCAGATGTTTCTCATCATTTCTTAGCTGCTGTGCCAAAGACCAGTGAACTGTGGGTTTTCTGAGTAGCAGATTCTTAGAACTGAACTGCAGACTCTTTCAGACCCTCCTCTGTTCAGTTGTTCCCATCCACATGCAAATGTCATTTGAAGAATGCATTCTTCATGCTCTCGTTTCAGGGGGAACCAAAGCAAAATTTTTCTAGAAGTGTAGCCAAAATTCTTAGGTAAGCATGCACTGAGGAAGATTTATGATACTCAAAAAACAATGATGTTTAATTGCGCTTGATTACCTCTGTTTCATGTTTAAGATGGGACTTACATGGAAAGAATATCCTGATTTACATAGTGCAGTGAGTGTTCACTGGATGGATCTCGCTGGTGTACCAATATAAGCTCTTCAAACTTGGAAATTTAGGATCATTAATTAATTGCCTTTGAAATTACTAAGAACATTACCAGAAATATACAGTTTCTCAGAAGACTATGTCACCAGTAATGAAGTATTAATACCTACATAGTAACACTAGCAACTAGAACAACATCATCAATAGAAATGATAATGGCTAACACATAGTGCATTGCAACTTGTGTTGTAAGCTCATTTAAGCCCCTTGCTACAGCCTGAGGTGGGTACTGTAATCATTATCCCCAATCTATAGATATGAAGGGAAGAGGAAGGCTGTATCTTTGTTGAGTACATCTTTTATGCTTGACATTCTTTTTACACAGTCATCATTAATGCTAACAAGCCTGCATAGTGTTATTTTCACTAATTTTTAGGATCAATGAAGTTAAATAATTGCTCAATGTCATATAGTTATTAAGGGCTGAGGTGGTATTTAAATTTGGCCTGATACTGAAACTCTTTAACTTTTTACTTTATCAAGCCTAGTAGAAAGAATATCTTTAAAAATTGATAAGGAAATTTACAATTTGATTTCATTTAAAAGATACATATATTTAGAATTATATTTGCTGTTCACATACATTTTATAGTGTACACAATCTCACATAATCTTATGTTTAATATGTGTAGATTTTTTATAGGTCAACATGATTCATTCCGAGTCCAAATAACATTATGAGATAAAATAAATTAAAGAATTAGTGGGTTTGCATTCATATTTAAAATAGAATTTGTTTTTAAGTAAATAATTGATGTTTACTCATTCTTGTTCATGTTGTCACAATCATTATGATTCCATTAGTGGAGACGTTAATCTTAATAAATGTGAATTCCTTAAAAAGCAAATCCCCATTTTATAGCATCGGTTATTTTGTAAAAGAAGAAAGAGAAGGGAACGAGGGAGGGTGGGTAGAAGAGAGGGGAGAAGGAAGGTAGGTTGCATGAGGTAAAATTGCCTAAATTTGAAACTGCACATCAGCAGTTACCAAAGAGTCTATCTGATTTGCTTTATTCCAAACCCAATAAAACTAATTGTAGGTCAAAGTGAAGCCTGAAAAGGTAAGGCACTGTCTTTCTGCAAATTTTGCTCACAGATAAAACATTTTCCCACTACTGTCTTCTTCATACCTCTATTTCCTAGCGAGTTGGACATTATAAGTGATAACTGAATTATACAACTTGAAATATCTGTCTCAAATTGGTATTTGTTTCTTAAGTGATAGTCTGCAAAAAAGAAGCGAGGGACTCTTTTTAATCTAATAAAGGAATAGTCAAACAAATAGTGAGGAAGATGGAGAGGGAAAAGGAAAGAGAGAGAGAAAGAGAGAAGAGGAGGGAGAACAAGAGAGAGAGAGAAAGGGAGAGGGAGGGAGGGAGCATCCTGAATTTACACTAGTCCCACTTTGCAAGTCCTTGGAAGTAATAATGAAAATATCAAGCTTAGGTAAAGGTTCTTAACCTGGACACAGTGATGAAACGTCCATTGCTGCTGTTAGATTTTTCAAGAGTCCAAGACCACAAAGTATTAAAAAACTGTTGTTTTGTGGTGACATGATGGAAAGGCAATTGTGTTGGTGACCATTTCTACATTCATGTTTTACCTCAAGATTATAATTGTCTCAGAGTGAATTGTATGAAATATTTCTTAAACATCACTTAGACTTACTAGTATGGAAGAGGGGAAAGAAGGAAACCAAGGGTTCACTCCCTAATCAAGTCTTAAGACACTCTGGATGTTTTCTTTTGAAATCTGTGTGATACCGGTGTCCTTCTGTTATCACTCCCTATTTCAGTTTTTTACTCCCTATGTGTAATAAACCATGAAATTTTGCTTTTTAAAAAAAAAAAGAAATTTTGCTTTTTAGATAGTGATTTGTTATAGCAGATTTTTCTTACTGACTATTCTTCATTTGTGGCACAGTATTTGATTATTATGGATTTACACAATAATTAAACAATAGAAGTTGATGTTAACAGCTAGGACACAGTCATGTTTTCATACAGCTATCCAAAGTAAACTATGCTTTTTGTATGGCATAATTTACCTTTGAACCCTGAGAAATTCTTATGTGCAATTATATAACTTATTTTCTTCCAACCCTTATGTTGGTGCTAATTAAGTGGAGCACTTATAAGTTAAAATATATAAACTGTTACTTAGAGTGTGATACCTATAAATAATTTCTACTTATATTTCTTACCGCCAAGCATTTCTTGTTTGCTTCTCCTTTTGGGCTAATGAAAACCAGTAGATCACAAATCCTGAAACTATTTTGTCCTTATAGCTAATTCAAAGTCTGTTGTGAAAATAGAGAAAGGAAACATGAAAGAATTGGATAGTTTAAGAAACATTTCAAACAAAAATAACTATTTATATGGAAAACAATAAAGGAAATGAATAAACCTTACTAATGAAGTTAATAATAGGATGAAAAAGCATGGGAACAGGAAAAGGAGAAATGACTTCTGTTGGAGGAGCATATCAGTCTTTCTAGATGTGCTTCTTTCTGTAAATAGTGAATAGTCACAACATAAGAGTGTTTAAAGTTTATAGACATTTCATAGATGTTTATAGGCATGACTGAGAAAAAATATTCTTTAGCTTAAAAGAAAATTAAAAACATACTATTAGGAAATCTAAAAGAACATGTAAATATAAAATAATTTTAGATACCTTTAAATCCTTTGGAGAAAAAGAGATCAAACTAATAATATTTAAGTGATAAAATTAGTATTCTATTAATAATTCTAGGAATTCAACTCAGGCCATCATTAGCACAAAAGAGAAATTTTTGTATCATATAAATAATATCTGTAAGTAGCTTTAGGTACGGTTGCACCCAAGGACTCATAACATATTATTATGACCAAGTATTTCTCCATACCTTGGCCCAGTTTCCTCCAATGTGGTAGCCAGGTGCCTATTGCAGCTTCACACTAATACTCAATATATTTAGCAACCCTATTTGAAAACACATCTATTTCCTAACAACTGTGAAGAAAAGAGGTGCTGTCAATAAGACATGCTATGTCCCCTGCTCATCTTTAAACCGTTCTCTGGCCAGAGGTATGGAATACACTCATTGGCTAGGCCTGGGTCATGTTCCCACCTGAGGACCATTCCTCAAGAACAATCAGGGTACTATCAAAGGAAGGAGAAATGGACATTGGGCAAGCAAAAACAAGTGTTGACGACAGTGAAGTTATAAAAGTAGACAAGTAATAAACAGGAAGTGATTCATTGTGCCCAATGCTGCTGTGCTTAAGAATCAATGTACACTGCATGATAGCAGTGACAATGTAGCCATCTAGAAAATTGTTAAATGATCGTGACCAGATACTTCATGAAAACCAGGTTTTTGTAAATATAGTGTTCTTCGTATTTATTGAGATAAAAGAATGAAAATCAGGGAATGAATCATACGGTTCTTTCAGCTTGATTTCTTTAATTTATTCATGAAGACATGATAAAATATGCAAAGAGAAGGGAGAAGCATTTCCTTGTACTATAATTAAACAGACCTACTGGCATGATTGATTTATTTTCCTTTGTGGTAAGATTTACATCAAGATGTGGTCACTAGTGAGTGCTTACTTGATATATTTTTGGCTTCAAAGGACATAAATGTAGGTGTGTATTTAATTGCTTTTCATTGCATTGTTAAACGAGATTGGCTTTTAGAGAAGGGTATACCCAAAATTTCAGGTCTAGGTGCCAGTAATGGGAATAAACAATGTTGAGAGGTATTGGTGAGTATCTTACTACATGGGTAAAAAATAGAAGAAAATGACAGAAAATGAAAAGTTGAAGGAAGGGAGAAAAAAAGAAAGCAAAATTAAAGAGGCAAACCTAGCAGAGAGTGCAGGAACACCACCAGCAGTTACCAGGAGCCCTTGGTTCCACCTGTCCAATGACTTCTCTGTAGGTAGGTCAGCAATTCTGAAACAATGAGTCAAGTCGCGTATTTTTCAGGATGACAGCCCTTCATTCTATTCATCGTTTGACTTTTGGTTTTTGTTTTCCTTATTACTCAGTCTTTATTGAGCATCCGCGGCTCTCTTTTCTCACCAAGACGCAGCAGTAGGGCAAGCCTTTTCAGCTTTAGAGGTCGAGCAAAGGATATTGGCTCCGAGAATGACTTTGCTGACGACGAACACAGCACCTTTGAGGACAATGACAGTCGGAGAGACTCTCTGTTTGTACCACACAGACATGGAGAGCGTCGCCACAGCAACGTCAGCCAGGCGAGCCGTGCCTCCAGGGTCCTCCCCATTCTGCCCATGAATGGGAAGATGCACAGTGCGGTGGATTGCAACGGAGTGGTCTCCCTGGTCGGCGGCCCCTCGGCCCTCACGTCTCCCACTGGACAGCTCCTGCCAGAGGTGAGGCCACTGAAAACCGCAGCTACATTGGGAAGGGTGCAGGTTGGAGTGTTTTTGGTATCCTCTCTAAGGATTTTGGTATCCATTGTTCAAAGATCAGGGGTTGGTTCACTTGAGCTACAAACTTATTTTGTCAAATTATTCTGTTCAGACTTTCTACAAATTAATTAAAAATATAGTATCATAGAATATAGTTATAAGTATCCCTTTATCAATGTTACTACAGTATGAAACTTGCCAAAAAGCACAACTTTTCAAGCATAAATTTAATTAATATAATCAAGTTAAATGCAAGAAAAGATACCAGTACTCTTTTTAAGGATCTTACCATCTTTCCTTTAAAAGGAGAATTTGACACTTGCACTTGAAGTAGATACTGTTATCACTAAATATACCTAAATAACATGTTTAGCACCCACTCAAATGATCCCAGTCACTATACATTTGTGTAGTTTATAATAGAAGTCACTCAAAGTACCCAATAAAAAATGATGTGTTGTGATTTTTAGAGATTTCAATTTTTATATTTGTTGTCATGAATTTTTTTTGTGAACTAAATGAAGCCTATAGAAAAAGGTTTCAACTAAATACCAGACACTTACAGGGGTATGTTATTGACATTTCTTTTGTAAAACATGTTACTTTTTTAACTTTGGTATTGAATAAGATTTCATTTGCCAATATAAAAATATTCTAGCAATGCCATTTAGTTGTATTTTATAGTTTGCTGAATCACATTAAAATCATCTTTGTATTATGTTTTTACACAATTCTATTTATTATAGTTGGACAAGTTTTTTAAGCCACATTACAATTGTATGGAATCAACTTTCAGTCACATATTAGAGGAACATCTTACCTTGGAATAAAGACATAGCCATTGATCTGCTTCACTTCTTTCTCATGGCCTCTCCCCACCACTTTTTCCCAGAGAAATGTCCAAGTTAAATCAAATCATGAAAAAAAGTAGAACTTTGTAATGAAGGAAAATGCAGAGGGATTGTCAATTTCTTTTTAAAAATAATCATAGCTAACTATGTACCAGAAACTGTCCAGAACACTTTACACGTGTTAAGTCATTTACTCCTCACAACCACCCTTTATCATAGTTACTAATATTATCCCCATTTTACAGAGGAGGAAACTGAGGCCTGTGCATGGTGGAGCTAAGATATGACCCCAGGTATGCTGGCTACTAAACCTACATTTCATCCATATTGCAATATTACCTCCTATTGAATTGTTTTTACTTTCTTAAATGGAAAAGAAGAGGTGGCTGAGGAAAGAAACACTTTCATTTTAACCCAGTGTTTCTCAAAATATTTATATCAGACTACTCTTACATGAGAATTTCCTGAGATGCTTCTTAAAAATGGAGATTCTTCATCGGTTCCTCCCCTCACCCTGGCAATCACCATTCTACTCTCTGCTTCTATGAGTCTCATGGTCAAAGAATACAAAATTTTAGTTATGCAAGATAAATAAATTCTGGAGATCTACTATATAGCATGGTGCCTAGAGTTAAAAACATCATATTGTATACTTAAAATTTACTAAAAGGGTAGCTCTTATGTTAAATATTCTTACCACAAATAGCAACAACAACAATAATAGTAAATGGAGTGTAAGGAAACTTTTGAAGGTGATGGAAATGTTTATGACCTTGATGGTGGTAATAGTTCAGATTGTATACTTATCACCACACTTATTGAGTTATATACACTAAACATGTCCAGCTTTTTACATGTCATTCATTCCTCAACAAAGTGGTTTAAAGAAAAACAATGGACCTTTCTGGGTTAATCAAGACTTACTCAGACCAAAATGCTGAGAACAAAGTCAGGCAGTCTTCTTCCTTGACGGGCATCCCACGATCTTCTTACATGCATCACTGAAATTGATAAATGGTGATTGAGCAAGCAAAACAAATATACAAATTTATTGCATGAATACACAGAAAACATCAGTCTGTCAGAAAATATTTAGCATTTATCACTAATTACCATAAAACTCCTGTCCTATCAGAAAGGATCGAATAAATCTCTGAAGGCAAATTGGAGCCAGTTTGAATCAAAGCCCGATGTGGTCCCTCTATTTCCAGTTCCTGCAGGTCCATTCTTCAGTCTTGTCAGGTGCAGTGAGGCGGGTCACTGCGGTGTGCAGCAGCATAAGCTGAATGTGCAGCTAGAAAAAGGAGGCCTTCAGAGACTGCAGAGGGCACATGAGAATAGAAAATAAACAGCTGCAGGCACATAACACCCTCAGAGCACACAATATTGAAGCAATTTAAAGAATTTCCTCAGTAATATCATTAGAGGTTTTGGACTCTGTCATTAAAATTAGACATCTAGGATTATTGTACACATAGTTCTCTATAGAGCAGAAAGGGTGTGATAATCTTTAAATGACCCTATTTTTTTTTTCTTAAAAGACTTCGCTTCTCTCTGACCAAGCAAAATATTTTAAATTCTGAGAGACAACCTTTGATTTAAAAGAGCTTTAGTTTCATAGAAGAGTTCTTTCTTTTCTCATTAATTTTACTTCTCTTTTACCATAAAATAATTGTAAAATTACCAATATGGGTGTTTATTACCATTAATGACAATCATATCAATTGAGTAGAAACTTTGGTTTTGAATATTTATGCATTACAGGTATGCAGGTTAATAAGAACAATGTTGCTCATGTCACAATAAGGTCAAAGTAGATGAACTCGACTCAGACCTGCATTTGAAATGCTTGACTTTTGCCTTTTTTCCCCTGTGATAATTAACTTCATTGTTTGATCTCCTAAAGTAGGAATACATTTCTGTCCCATGTTGAAATTCTTGTGAGCTTATTTTAGAATAGAAAGTATCAAACCATCATATCATTGCTAAAAATCAAAGACCCACAAATTGGTGTTCTCACCTTAAAGTAGAGTGTCAGTGCCAAGGATTGGTTGTTTTGTGGACAGGGTTGTTTTTACATGTAAGATAAAATTATAGATTAGTTGTAATGTTTAATTTTATTAATGATAGGGAAATATTTTCTTTCTATAGAGAATGAAAGCATTTTATAGTGGAATTGACATTTTAAGGGAACTATTAATGATGCATATTAGGGAAACCTTAAAAATTATTTTCATACATTAAACTGAATATATGTCTATAAAGATCATATAACTCAGCTTGAGAGTAAATCAAGGAACAATATGTTTCAGTCTAAGTCCAACTGACATTGGTTCAAATGCTAAAAGGTTAACTATCCAATAGTAGGCATGGTCACGCCAGCACAAAACTTCAAGATGGAGGAATTAGCAAAGTCTATCTTGATTGCAAACTCAGGCATTCCTGAAAGCTGAAAATCTGATAGGCTTTCAAATACTTCCCAAGAATGCTGATTCTAGCAGTGTCTTAAAAAGCTGTTCACATCCAAGAAAGCATGGTGAACATTTAGTTAAGTAGCACCTATTACAGGAACCCTTAAGGTTTTGTTGCCCTTAAGAATAATGGTTACTTCTTCTAAAATTTTATTTTTAGGGCACAACTACTGAAACAGAAATAAGAAAGAGACGGTCCAGTTCTTACCATGTTTCCATGGATTTGTTAGAAGATCCTACAGCAAGGCAGAGAACAATGAGTATAGCTAGTATTTTGACCAACACCATGGAAGGTACGTCAAAAGTCTTACACTGTAATCATGTGGTGGTGCTTTGGTAATGATGGAAAAAGACAATTCCATAAATTCTAAAGAAAATTCTGTCTGACTTGATGCCACATCATCATTATGTCTTTTACTAAACAAAAGTACAACACATGGATTTTACCATCTCTTGTAGATTTTTACATTTAGCCTCCAGGAAGCTACTGCGAATTCAAGATATTCTTGGAATACTGTTTTCATAGATTAAATTCTAAACTGTTGAAGTTTGTTTGTGCGTGACATTGAAAGGACTGTAACGATAACTGCTCGCTTTTATGATGATGCTAACCCATTTGAATTGTATTAACTGCTTGAGACACAGTTATAAAATCATTTAATTTAAAACCAGAAATGTAAATGAAAATGTAGGGTTTGATGTTAACCTTTTCAAAGCAAAATTTTGAAAATTTTGTAGAAATACTTTTGCATCTCTCTGACCAGAGTATTCCAATGTATCAACTCTCTCTTTAGTTGCAGATTATGTCTGAGGAGTTAACATATTGTATAGAGGTCTGGATCTTATAATGCCAAAATAAAGACTTTGGGGACAACTCACTCTGTGATCACATCCTGGCTCTGTCATATGTTAAATGTGTTAGTTCATGACTCTAAATTTCAGTTTCTTAATCGACAGAACATGGATGATGATTAGGCATAAGGTTTAAATGAGGCATCATGTATAAAGCAGCTATATACCTGCATATAGAAGGAAGTCAGTAAATATTATCATTGTTGGTTATTTTATTTTTTTTGTTTTTGATAATTTACATGTTTGTTTCCTTTCTTACTATAAGTGCATTCAGAAACCAACTATCAACTTCAAACACCTGGAAAATACTATTGTATAAAATATATTCTATCCTCCTCCCTTACCTTCCTTTCCCCTTTCTCCTTTTCTCTTTTATAACCCCTCACTTTCCACCCCCTCTCAGGTGTATGTGTGTACAGATGTGTCAAAGAAAAAGGAAGATGGAGAGAGAGAGAGACCGTGTGCACATGACTTTCTTATTTTTAGTTACAGTTTTTCTTAATATTGGAATAATTATTAATATTTTCCAATCTGCATGGAAAAATCCCATGATACTAACATCAATACCAAAATCCTAAAAGTCGTAGTCAGGAAAAACTCAGAGTGTAAATGACCATATATATCACAGCCATGTCAGTGTTACAAGACCCAAGTTGGTAATGTCCTAATGCAGTATCAGAAATCTTTTCACTGATTTCTATGGAATATTAAACTCAGTCCATTCTTCCCCAACCTCGCCTGCATTAGCTTGCACTCCCTCTTCCCCCCCAGCTGCCAGTAGCTTGCTCCTCCCTGTCCCTCCAGGTAAATCTTTTGAAGATTCTTTGGTCTTCTGCTCCTTGCCATAGCAAAACCACTGAGAGGAAGCTGCCAGTGGTTCTGCTACCGATGTCAGCAGCATGTCTGCTCCCTAAAGCAAGAAGCAGAGAAGGAGACAGGGTAAGTCTACATCAACAGTCCTACTTTGCACTTCTGATAGCATTAAGTTTGAGCTAACATCAATAATTACTTAATAAACGTCAGCCCACCACAAGATTGAACTTGTCCACTAATTAAGATACGGAGTTCAAAATGAGTGCACCCATATCGCCCTCCATGGGAGTGTGTCTCTGGAGCTGCTTAGGAGGATAATGATATCCTACAAATAAGTATAACTGAGGAAGCAAGAGACTTGAGTGTTTGGTTTTACTGTCTGCAGAGCTTTTGACTTTACGTTTTTGTGAGAGACGATGGCTAAGTTTTTATTCTGTTCTTCATTGGCTGTATAGAATGAAAAGCTTACTTTTCTTTATTCAGTTTTTTTCTAAACATGTTGAATGTGGCTTTGATCAATGTTGATTATTAGCAATACTTAAGTATACACATGCATACTCGAGCTGTCTTTGATATATATTCATATGGACTGGTTTTTTTTGTTCCTGATAATGATAGATTTCTAAGGTTGAAATAATCTGTTTATTTGAGGATTCTTTCTTCCAACTCTAATCATGGTTTAGTTCACCTTCCCTGTTTATGAACCAGGCTTGTTGATCCAGCTGGCAACTTTTGTTTTCCTTCTTTTGAACTACAGCCAAGTCTCCATTGTCCAGAGTAATGAATAGCCTGCTACTTAATGAAATTGTAGGAGATGTGCAAAAATGAATGGTTTGCTTTCCAATGCAAAAACCATCTAGAAACTTTTCCTAGTCACCCCTTGGGAAAGATAATGGGAGGGTGACTTATAAGTACCTGTGGAATTGAGTAGGGACCGCAGAAGTCTACACTGGGCTATAAATGATTCTCAGGGAGTTCCCTGATGGTGTAGTGGCTTAAGGCTTCGGCGCTGACACTGTCAGCGCTGCGGCCTGGGTTCGATTCCCGGCCAGGGAGCTACCCACATACAAAAATAAATAAATAAATAAATAAATGATTCTCAGTGTGGCTAACCCACACAGGAAATAATGGAGAGATGGCTGTAGTTCTCTCTTGAATGCTTTGGTTTGCTTCAAAATGTAAAATTCTCCTTTTATTTGGCATGAATAATTGAATGATTTTATTTTAGAACTTACACATCTTTACTCCGCTTTTTCCTGGTGTCAAGATGAACAACATTGGCTGAATTTCCCCCTTTGAACTTTTATCTGATTTTCTTTTTCTTTTTTTACACAATTCCGGAATGTTTGCTTCTGTTTTCTGCTAAATGACAGGTAGCATTTTAAAAAATACTCTGTGCACAGGGAGAGATTTTTTCCATTTCTCTTGTTATTTACTGTAAATGATAATAACCTTCTATTTTCAGCATAAAATAAAGTCATTTGGGAGTCTTATAGCATCTACATAACTAGTCATAATAATTATATTTATATTTTCCTCTGATTTACAACACAACTATACTTTATTGTTTACAAAATTACATATTAAAAGAAATGGAAGTAAACTGTATACTAAACAAACTTCAATATCTAAAGAGACATTTCAAGAATCTACCTCTAATGGAATTCTGTTAAAAATAATCAGAAAATTGATTTATTTTAGGAAAGTGGTAAATTTTATAGCCTTAGTAGTGAATGTTCAGAACAAAAAATCATTACCTATAGTCGCAGTTTGTGCATTCCATTTTTAGTTCCTAAAGTATTACACCAGGTTTACAGGGATATTCCAGTTGCCACAGTAGTAATACCGAAGTGACTGACCAGAGTCAATTATACCATAATTAAAAAAATAATCTTTCCCGCTTATTTAGTGCTAAGAAATGGTGGTCTCGTTTAACAGAGCAGGTAGTAGGGTGTGCTACAATGATATTGGCAGAAAGCCTTTTTTCCCCACTCCAGAATTGATTAAGAGATCACCTTACCAAAGGAAAAATTCCCCCCAATTTTTTTCCAGTATTTATGAGTTGCAGTATTTTGAGTATTACATTAAAGATCTGTGCATTTCTCTCTTCTCTCTCCTAAAAATTCTTGAAATCATTCTTTTTTTTCTTAAATAAATGTTTTTTAACATGAAATTTTATATCGTATGTTTGGTATGATAATTATACATTTTAATAAATAAATACATACCATGAAAATTTATGAATTCTACCTATGTTCCATGTAAAATCTTCTTGTATTTTTATGTTGGGGGGTGGTTCCCTGGCTGGGGATCGAACCCAGGCCGCAATGTTGAGAGCGCTGAAGCCTAGCCACTGCACCACCAGGGAACCCCTCTTCTTGTATTTTACCAATAGTATGTAAATCCCTTTCTGTGAAACACAGATTTATGCTAACAGTGAGGATCCTGGTTTCTTAGGGTAGATATTTCCTCTTCTTTTGTGCCCTCTAGTTAAAGTAAGAAATGTAGAAAAAGGGCATCTTGTTGATTTTAATATGCAGTATTTACTGGGTCTTAACTAGAAATGTTTTGACTGAGACTGGTGACAGTAACAAAACTATTTTATTAAAGGACCCCAAAAATATGTAATCCAAGAAGTTGAGAATCAGCGTGAGTGATAAAGGTGTTTAAGACATCTCCTGAGAGAATTTCTGTGATAACATATATGTGTCTTGCCTATTTGGAACATAGACGAGTTTTCAGTATGCTTAACACAAGTCCTACCCATTCATTTCTAATAACTCTGAAGGTAATTATCAGACAGCATAATAATCAGATATAATCTTTAGCCAAGTTAAATTTGGAAAGTTTACTAGCCTTTCTGTGCCCATGATTTCTATGACAGCTATCCCATTATAAATGTTTTTTTATCAGATTAACTCAAAAATGACATTTAATAGCTTTAAGTTTTTAAAAAATCACTTTCAACTTAGGCCAGAAACTTCTTAATAGAAAGTAAACAGTTTTCATGAGTATTCTCTTTTCTTCCAGAACTTGAAGAATCCAGGCAGAAATGCCCACCCTGCTGGTATAAATTTGCTAACATGTGTTTGATTTGGGACTGCTGTAAACCATGGTTAAAGGTGAAACATCTTGTCAACCTGGTCGTGATGGACCCATTTGTAGACCTGGCCATCACCATCTGCATTGTTTTAAATACTCTCTTCATGGCCATGGAGCACTATCCCATGACGGAGCAGTTCAGCAGTGTGCTGTCAGTCGGGAACCTGGTAAGGCTCACTGAGGGTTCCTCTTCCATTCAATGACTGTGTGCCAACAAATTAGATATCCTAGATGAAATGGAAAAAATCCTAGAAAGTAATAAACTACTGAGACTGACTCAGGAAGAAACTGAAAATATGAAAAAAAAAAAAAAGCCTATAAGTAAAAATTGAATTAGTAATAAAAAAATTCTCCCACAAAAGAAAGCCTAGGCCGAGAATAGTTTCCCTGGTTAATTCTACCAAATGTTTTCATAATTGACACCAATTCTTCACAAACTGTTCTAAAAAAATGGAATAGAAGGGAATATTTCCCAACATGGTTCGAATTGGAAGCCAACCAAGATAGGGAAATTAGACAAACACCTTGGACATCTTTTAGAAACCCATATGCACTACTCTTGTCAGAGAACCCAATGACTCAACTAGAGCAAAGAGTAAGTCAAAGTAGCCCTGTTGTAATTAAGTATAAAACCAAGCTACCGTAAGTTTCAGGTAGATGACATATATTTATTTAAAGCTTAGCCTACCGATGTAGGGCTACTGGTGACTGTGTGTACAGCCTATACGAAGCCTTCTTAACATCAGCCTTACCTGCAGGGCCGTGGAGAGGACCAACTAGTATTTTGGTGAGTTTTTGGAAGGCTAGAGAGAACAGAGGCAGAACCAAGCAGTTGACCACAATGAATTAGCTGAGTCATATAAGAATATAACAATAATAATATGCTGCCTTTATTATCTTAATTCATGTATTCTTTATCACTTGATAAACTTTAAATATAGTAAATATTGATTTGAATACAAATCATTTGAGGTATAATTTGCTAGACCTAAACCAATTTTTAGTATCCAGAATTATGATTTGTTGAGAGTAAATAAATTGCTCAAAATTTTTTTTATGTTTTCAAGAGTATTCACTTGCATAATAAACATTTCTCATTTAAGGTCTTCACTGGAATCTTCACGGCAGAAATGTTTCTCAAGATCATTGCCATGGATCCATATTATTACTTTCAAGAAGGCTGGAACATTTTTGATGGTTTAATCGTGAGCCTTAGTTTAATGGAACTTGGTTTGGCAAATGTGGAAGGATTGTCAGTTCTTCGATCATTTCGGCTGGTAAATTAACTGGGAATATCCATAATATTTTTATAATTAATTTAATTATTTTTCACCCTTATCCATTATAGTAAATAATTGCAAGTTTTCACATGGTTACAATATTACTTGAATGCATTTTAAAAACAAACCAGATTGTCCACAAATGGATGGTAATTTCTTCACATCATACCTTTAATGGGTAGATGAATTATATTCAAATGAACAGCCAACAGTTCCCTCCTTAGTAACTGCATGGTGGTGCTAATGGTCAGGGAGAAAAAGGGAATTATAGATAAACCCAAATCACAATTAAACAACACAGTATTCATCTCTCAATTATGTAGGGTTTGGTTTCAGTTAGGCTTAGTTGGAACTTAGATTGGGCTCACCTTTTTATCAGAACCTTGAGAATAATAAAGTTGCCCACTTTGCCCCCATAGAAACCAATACTCAGGACAGGGTAGCTTGTACAAAGGAAAAGGACAGAACTCTCCACACATCTGCTCCTTCAGCCAAATCAGGGAATCTCCACATTCACTCTCTGATAAGAGGAACCTATATTATGTTTTGTTAATTTTAAAGCAAGGATCTTCATTTGATCTTTATATGGAGCTTTTAAAACTGAGACCAAATATCACTTGATACATTTCCATTTTACAAGTTTAATATGTTTTACTGTGCTGTAACTTTGAGTTAGATCTTATTTTTTGTGATTTGTATTCAAATAATGGAGGTTAAAATTACTAAAGACAGATTTCTGTAGGTAACTTTTCTTAATGGTGATTTGTCTCAAGACTTTGTCATGAAGTCTGTTTAGATTCAAAGTTCATATTTGAGTTGAGATCCTTAGAGCTGTGGTTTCCTTCCCTAATCTTCACAGAAAGCTATGGATCTAATTTAAAGCTAGAAGGATGCAAAACAGAACAAAAATTAGAGATGATTGTAGAAAAGTAAATATGGACAACTCCTTTTTAAAAACGTGTGGTAAATCTTCGTGATAATGGGATGCAGTTTAAGGAAATAGGATACATATCTTTAGCATCTTGTTTAGTGTGTCAGACTCTTTTGCGTTATTTATTCTCTGGGAATAAATTAAACATTTTGAGGCTAATATTTGCTCCTTTGAGTCACCTAGATACCATTAAATAATGCACTATGCTTGGCCTGACACTTATTGAAGCATCAGAAATGAAATACTGCATAAATGGTATTTTCAAGGCCTCCATGAGCTAATATTATACAACCAATGAGTCAAGCATATGATAGAGAGCCATTAATGAGTTATTGATTGTCATCAAAGACATCAAAGTTGACAAAATACAGCTTTTACTTAAGTCCAAGTATTTTTTCTTTGAATATAATAAGTCTTTAAAGTACAGCCTAAAATTACAGCAAGCTAAAGATGAAGTAAGATTAAAGCAATCTAAAGATTTAAAGTAGTTGGTTTTTCTCTTGTATCTTTTATAAGTGTTAATTTTATCTGCACATGTACATTTCAGCATGATATTTCAAGTACACTTAAAAATATATTCACTTTGGGGTTTTTAAATGATGAGAACTTCTACTTCTCTGAAATAGTCTCAGCTAATTAATTACCATTAATCTTAAATATCTCAATTCCTTGCAGAAAAACAGAAAGAGGATTACATATGTGATTATTTAAGATTCTGGGAAATTTGGTGTGTCTTGTTATTAAAAGACCAATTTAAAAAAACCAATATAATATAATTATTTTATTTATAATATAGACTATTTTCAAATGCAAAATACCTCATGTATCAAGTAACTCATGTATTTGCTAGGTAATAGTTTGACATGCAAATAATCCATCACCCTGCAATTCAGAGACTGTAGACTTTCCTTGTAAATAAATTTACAGATTCTTTAGAAGGCAGAATAGTAATAGCCTTCTTGCTTTCATTTCCAGCTCCGAGTTTTCAAGTTGGCAAAGTCTTGGCCAACTCTAAATATGCTGATTAAGATCATTGGCAATTCAGTGGGCGCTCTGGGAAATCTAACCCTGGTGTTGGCCATCATCGTCTTCATTTTTGCCGTGGTTGGCATGCAGCTCTTTGGTAAGAGCTACAAAGAATGTGTCTGCAAGATCTCCAATGATTGTGAACTCCCACGCTGGCATATGCACGACTTCTTCCACTCCTTCCTAATTGTGTTCCGTGTACTGTGTGGAGAGTGGATAGAGACCATGTGGGACTGCATGGAGGTCGCCGGTCAAACCATGTGCCTTACTGTCTTCATGATGGTCATGGTGATTGGAAACCTGGTGGTACGTCGTAAAAGCATTTTTCTCGTTTTCAGTAAAAGGATACTGTAACCATATAAAAATAAGGTCAACTGAGGCATCTTTTACATGTTTTAGTTTTGGTTTTGTTTTGTTTTGTTTTGTTTTGTTTATCAAAGCCATTTCCAGTTATTATTCATCAATTATTTATGATTGTAGGAGTCAGGTATAGTTTAGACAGGCTTGTCCAACCTGCGGCTCACGATGTCTTTGAATGCAGCCCAACACAAATTCATAAGTTTCTTAAAACATTGAGAAAATTATGCATGGACCTTTTTATAGCTCATTAGCCTTTGTTAGTGTTAGTGTATTCTATGTATGGCTCAAGACAATTCTTCATCCAGGGAAGCCAAGAGGCCAGACACCACTGGTTTAAACTATTGAAATCCACATAAACTCTTTTTTTTTTTTGAATTTTTAAATTATTTGTTTTATTGAGATAGAATTAACATATAACATAAACTCAAGATATCTTTAGAGCCAAAGTTGCTCTTGTCACTAATTCCTCATACTGTTCCATGGAGAGGGCTATTTCTGGCTTTATGTTTCAGTTCTTATGCTGAAGCATGAAACAGTAAGAACAGTCACTAATTTTATCTATAATTACTCACAAAAGTATCTCTTGAACATGTATCAAATTTGAATTTCCTACAAATTGGAGTTTTTAAAAAAATGAGTGATTCTCTCAGTTCATTACAAGCACATGGAATCTTGGGTGACTAGAAACTACAGTATGAGCAAATAACATTGACTCAAGAATCACTTATTATTTCTTTGTAAAATGAACCATCCCCAGCATCTCTGTACTGAGTAATGTAGGCATGAGAAAGCTGATAGGAAGACATATAATGAATAGTGATATTGGATTTATTCAAATATGAATGAAATACGAAGTATCTAATATGTGTCAAAAGATGTGAAAACAAAGTGCCGTATGTCAAGTTCACAAAATGGAAAAATTGCTTTACAATAGCAAAGATGATCACAAAGGTTTTGTCAAGGAGTTTGGATGAAATACCTTTAATTGAGGTATAAAGTTTAGCTTGGTAAGAAGAAAAATAGATCGTCCCAAATCAGAAAACAGTGGATGCAGTGAAACAGAGGACAAAGGACTCTGTGGGAGGGATTAGGCTCTTATACTTTAAATATAAAAAAATTACACTGAGTTACATGATTAGTTCCCATTCCAATGGAACAGAACAAGGATTGTCATAAGCAAAATTTTAAAGTATATAATTTATAAACTTAATTTCTTTCCACATAAAAGTGACTTCAATTCTCCAAAGGATGAAAGAAAGGAGGGGAAAAAACTGAAAAATTATCATTTTATTTCTGTTCATTTCCAGATTTCAGTCTCCTCAGTATCGATTAGATAATGTTGACCGATTCTTGAAGTAACAAGAAACATAAACACTGTACAATTAAGAAACCTGAACAGTGGCTCAAAACAACAAACATTTATTATCTCATGGTTTCTGTAGGCCAGAAATTTGGGAGCCACTTAGATGGTTCTAGCTCAGGAACTAATACAGTTGCTGTCAAGATGTTGGCTGGTGCCCAAGTGCTGTCATGGCGATGCCTTGACTCCATGGTCTTTAACTCAATGTTAACATCATTATTATTGTATAATAGCCATTTCTTTGTAGTATTTTCTTTTGGATGGTGGTGTAGTTCCCTGGCTGGGGATCGAACCCAGGCTGTGGCATTGAGAGCACTGAAGCCCGGCCACTGCACCACCAGGGAACCCCCTGTAGTATTTTCAGCCATTGTATAAATACGGTGACCATGATTTTCCAAATATAAAAAATAAAATTGGTACAAATATATAAAAATCAAATTATATTTATTAAAAATTATCATTGTCCTGGAAAATCCAGATTACATGGACAAAGTACTTTGCATTCCATATAAATTTTTTTTTCTTTTTCACTCTACTGTTATCTAGATAACTAAGGTTATTCTTTTGGAATGGAACTAAATATAGATATATTATTCAACAATGGTTTCAGTAATTTTGCAATGACTAAAAAAGAAATAGTGTTAATAGTCTTCCTTGTTATTAACCAGATATTTCACTCACTTTTTGTTTTTCAGGGTAGTTTGTCATAAGCTATAAAAAAATACCTATTACCAAAAAATTAGATATAAGAACAATTATGGAAATTTATGATCAAGAGCTATTGAAATGACAGCATGTTTTAATCACCCAATTTCCTATTGTTTTTAGGTTCTGAACCTCTTCCTGGCCTTGCTCTTGAGTTCTTTCAGTTCAGACAACCTTGCTGCTGGTGATGATGATAATGAAATGAACAACCTCCAGATTGCTGTGGGAAGGATGCAGAAAGGAATTGATTATGTTAAAAGAAAAATACGTGAATTTATTCAGAAAGCCTTTGTTAGAAAGCAGAAAGCTTTAGATGAAATTAAACCTCTTGAAGATCTAAATAACAAAAAAGACAGCTGTATTTCCAACCATACCACCATAGAAATAAGCAAAGATCTCAATTATCTCAAAGATGGAAATGGTACTACCAGTGGCATAGGCAGCAGTGTAGAAAAATATGTCGTGGATGAAAGTGACTACATGTCGTTCATAAACAACCCCAGCCTCACTGTGACTGTACCAATTGCTGTTGGAGAGTCTGACTTTGAAAATTTAAATACTGAAGAATTCAGCAGTGAATCAGATATGGAAGAAAGCAAAGAGGTAGGAATTGTTAAATAAGATACGTTGGTATTATACTTGAAACTATCAGACTATTGTAAAATTATATGTTTTCTTACTATAAGAAAAACTATCTATTATTACATTTTCTATTGCAAATTGGTGATAAACTGATGACAGATTAAAATATAGCTACACAAATAATATGCCAATTTTTTCAAGTATTACCATTTTGAATTATTGATAATATTAATATGCCGATTAATATGAAGTTTTCTAAGTACTTAAAAATAATTTTAGATTTGTGAAAGTGCCTCAGTTTATCCACTATCTTTCTTATAATTCTCCCACAATGGTTATTTTTTTTTTTATGTACTAGAAAAATATTTGGTAAAGGGGATAATTCCAGTTTTGATGTTGCTACATTCTTGACTCTTAGGAAATACTTTATAAAATGTGATTTTATTTAGTTTGCACAGGCATATTTATTAATGGAAAATCTGACTATGATATTGGATTGATATTTGCATGTAATTTCATGTTTCCTGAAGAAAATAATTTTTTAAGGGAGTAAAAGTAGTGATGGAGAATCATGCTGAAAATATTTTTATCCCTATCGTGCCCAGTGAATGCTGTCTAAACCAAAAAAAAAAAAAAAAGCCATTACATATTATGGAATGTAAAATTCTGTATTTATCAACCACAGTAAGAGTCTTAGTAATATACCAGAAGAGCATAAGTACCAAAATTTGTATGTTTTTGGTTTGTTTATAGGTTAATAAGCACAGAGTTGATGGTAAAGAGAAGGAATTAAAAACTTAGTGTTTAATTGTTTAACCATTCAAAAATGATGATGGATTCCCCATAACTAAAGCTTCAGTAAACAAATAAAGATTTATCCTTTCTTGTCATTGGAGTTGATTACCAGGGAAGGTAAAGGCTTCTGTGACTATTCTCATTCTAGGAAAGATAGATGATTTGAGGGAATTTGAGACACTAATAGAAAAAATTTAAGGTAACAAAGTCACAATAATTAGGGATCAGTTAACATAATTGTGAGCAAAAATATATTTCTAAAAAGGGAACCTTAGCTATTTCAGTCAATATTCCTATATTTATTCCATAAAATTATTGAAGAATAGGCTATTTTTCATTCTTGTTTATGAGATAGGTAATATTGCTAGTTCAGTAATTAGGTAGAAGTAGATGTAGATGTTAAGCATAAATTCAGAGAAAGTTTAAATGTTGGTACTAAGTAATAAGGCTATACCTACTAGTTTCACAAAATAACTGATGAACTTCAAGGGGAATATTTTAAAAGCTTATAGCCTTGGCACATAATTGCTGTAGTTAGTTGAACTCAAATGTTTACTAATAAGACCATTATTTTAAAATTGAGTATCTTAAGATCTAGTTAATTAAATTTTGGATAAGCATAGTTGGTTGGGGTGGAGCTAAAAGGGTGGGGCCTAGTTTCTGGTGTTATAAATTACCAGAAGTCAGCATTTAGAAAATAAGATTGAGTCATTAAATTTTAATACATATTCCCCTCTTGTTATTTTGACATTATACCTAATAGTAAATACTTTCCTTATATAATAGTAAGGGAAGTCAATTTTTATTTTTATATATGTTTAATTTTAGGGTATCATATAAACTAAGAATGAATTATAAAGAATCAAATGTTAAAGCTATCAGTCAGTTTAAACTTTTGGCTAAGTTTGAGTATCTTTTGAGGTGTAGTTAACTAGACATCTAGTCTCCTTAATTCAGAAATTTTAAAACCTTAAGCTTCTCCAAAAGATTATGTATTGTGCCTCATCTCAAACCATTATGTTGAACATAAGAGGAATGTTCAGTATCGTAGGGCTTATAGTAGGAAAATCCAGACACTCTTTTTAATTTCTCTTTTTACCTTTAATTTTTTTAATTGCTTTCTGTTTGAATTGAGTCTTCCAAAATAATATACATGAAGACAGTAGTTTAAAATTAGAAGCAGACAACTGATCTGCCAGTTGGAAATAGAATTATTTTATTGCTTCAGCTGTAGCGTCCTTTTAATACCTTCCCACCATAGAAATTATTACCTGGGTGTCAAAATTTATTATTTGGAGAAATTTTCAATTATAGCTTTATCTCAAACTTCCTAAATAGAAACTAACAGGGAGTTCCCTGATGGTATAGTGGTTAAGGCTTCAGCGCTGTCGGTGCTGCGGCCTGGGTTCAATTCCCAGTCAGGGAGCTACCCACATACCAAAAAAAAAAAAAAAAAAAAAAGACTCTAACAAATTAATAAAAGAATAGGGCAATAGTCTAGGAAGGGAATATATGCAGGTATTAATCTCTTGGTATACCTGGTAGCTCTACATTAGAAAACAAAAGAGAATTGAAACAATCAAGATTTCCAAATATTCCCACCTGAAATATCGTTTTAGTATTCTGTCTTCAAATTATTTTTATCTTGTCCTTTTCTTAACTGGTGGGATGGGATTGTGTTAAATATTGCATGTAGAGTACTATGAAATGGTATGAGACTTATTGATACTCTTTTCTAAATGGTTAAAAAATTAAAGTAATAATGGGAGCACTGTTAATAAGCACAGAGTTGGAATGCCTAATGAATTCCTCTTTATAGGATAGATTAATGGAGTAGACCCAGAAGTTCTTTAGGTGTTTAAACTAAATCTTCTTCTATCTCATCTTGCAAATTTATGTGATTCTTTGATAGTTCTGTAGATTCTCTAAGAGTATGCAATTTTAAATTCATGTCATAACTGTGTATGCTTTAACTCTTACGTTATTAGGACTCTATTTAATGTAATTCCTTTTATACTTTGTGATCTCGAATGATCAGATTTCCTTGAGAGTTCCAATAACGTTAAAGACATGCTTGAATGATTTTTCAAAGTGAAATTTACTGGTGCGATATGGTGACCTTCACTGCTTACCATTCTTACTTCTCACAGGGGTAAAATCAAGCTGGAGACATCAGGAATGCAACTCTGGTGTTTTTTAACCAGCCAGAGACTCGTGCCACCACTTTTACCCAGGTTACCCAAGCAAGTTGTACATATATAAATACAATCAGTTTTTAAATGAATTTTGACTGGCCTGCATGTTACTCAGCTACATTCCTTGCCCATCCATTGGCAGTAAAATAAAAACATGCACAGCTGCTCTTATGCTGAGTCATAAAGCATGGTCAGGCAACTATGGCAACCCTGTCTTTTTAAAAAGATGATTTAGCTGCTAATTTTATTACATAGATTTTAATAGAAACTATTCAGTAAAAAGTAAAAGTGCATGCCTTTATGAATTATTTAATTTCCATTTAGCATTACAGAGTTCTGAACATGCTAAGGGCGTAAAGGAGAAATGTAGGTGCTCTTTGAAAGACTTACAGAAAAGCTTTCTTTCCCCTGCCACCACCACCCCCATTTTTTTTAATATAGCTTCAATGAGTGTACTTTATTGGTTATTTTTTGTTCAGTGTCATACTAAATATGAAGGATAATCTGCAAATTAAAGCAATCCCTTATTCATGTGCTAACTTCCTAAAGAATGTTTTAATGTGACAATAATGTAAATAAATTAGAATGTTTATGTTTTGGCTGCATGGGGATAGTTTTTATCTGCTTCATTTTAGAGAAAATTCTATTGCATTATTTAGCAATTGACCAAAAGTATTTGGCATTTAGAGTCTGATCCCCTCAGAGGTTCTGTTTAATGTTTACCCCTAAAACTCCTGAGACTGAAAGGAAAGGAAATAAATGTCTTCTGTACACCAAAAAAAAAAAAAAGAAAAAAAGAAAAAGAAAAAATACAGTCTTATGCATGGTATTTTTATTCTGCAGATAGATCTGGAATCCACTTTTTTCATTCTGTTTTTTTCTCAGTCCTTTGTGTTTTTTTTGTCTATTTCATCCAGACCTACTGGAAAACTTTTAGTATAATATGCACTCCAAACTCCTATTTAGGAAAACCACATGAGCCTTGGCTCCTTTGATGTTTTTTTAAGTGAAGAAGCCTCCCTTGTCATGTGACTATAGCAATAACGGTAACATCATTCTACGGGATTCATTTGGTGGACTTTTTCTATTTGAAGGTTTTGTGCTAAAATATGCTAATTAAATTATTCAGTCTAATTGAATTATTTTTCAGAAATGTTAATTACATGCTTTATCACTTAGATTCAGTTTCCTCTCCTTCTGCCATCAAAACGATAGAACAACCATACTATAAGCATATTTGGTTCTTTGGAAGGAACAATCAATGATCCTGCCATTCTTGGAGAATTCTCTTAACATTTTGAAACAAAATATTCAGTTACTGGTACTCTAGATTCAGGAAAAATAACACCTCACATTAGAAGAATGATAGGAGACTTAAAATGAGACCTCAGTTCACAATTAAACACAAGTACACAATATACACAGTGGCTACAATTATTTTTTTCCTACTATGCATTAATTCTTCAGAAAAACACAAGAATAACAGCTTGTTTTTCCCAGTGTCTTGGAAAGAGGCAAGGTTAATTTTCTTATTGTCTGAGTATCCCATTTTACAAGTTCCTATGTAAAGGAAGTATATGAGATAGGGTGATAATTGGGTGTATTGCCTGCCACTGTACTTAGGAGATTTAACTGCAAGTGTAGAAGAACACTAAGTAGGAACTGATTTAGATAGACTGCATTTATTCTCAATTCTCACATTATTCGTTTCCGATTTCCTTGAGTAGGTCTTTGATTCTCCTTTAGGAAACGTTGTCTGCTCCCTCAAAGAGTGCACTTACTGAATGCCAATACTTAGGAAGTAGGAAGTGGGGAAAGACATATAGAGATGGTTTAGGTAAGCAATGGTGGGTGGGCTTAATAGGAACTGGGCAACCCAGACATACCTTTTTAAATGGGACAGAAAACAACAGTACTGTACCTTTTACAACAGTACATATGGTCAGCCTAATCTCACTGGGCTGAATTCAAGGTGTCAGTAGGCTGAAAAAGGACAGTACTATTGTTTTCTGTCCCATGTAAAAATGGTACATCTGGTCAGCCTAATAAGAACCATCTGTGATTTTATCCTGGAAAATGTATAGTTCTCAAGGGAAAGTTTTCTAGTGGGATAATGATTAAGGGAGTAAAAGAGCTCTAACTGTCTTTAATGTAAGAACAAAATGACCCAAACATGTGTGCTTTTGGGGCATTGGTAATCTAGAGAGGTAGGTCAACATGCCATAAGGGTTACTCCTGCCATCCCAAGAAAGATATCTAAGATTCTGATATTTGTGAATTGGAAAATTTTATAATGTACCCATTACAAAGACAGAAAAGATTTTCGGGATAATACAGCACAATAATAATGATACTTTTGCTTTTGCCATCTTCCTGATTAACCAGGTAATGTTATCAGTTCCTTTCTAGTATTGAAGTGGCACTTGGGCCCTAAGCCTATCGTAAAGCAAGTAACACGATCCCTTTCATTTTCCAGGATTAAGAGTTTTTATGAAAAATGACCCAGAATTCTTTAAGTACAGATTAGAATTGGGAGCCTTATGGAACAAAGGATTGCCGTCCTTGGAGACCAAAATTTTAGTTAGATATGAAATACTTGAATTAATCGATATTTGAATCACTGTATTTTGCCATGAACAATGCATACTTTTTTGCCCACGTTTGTGAGGGAGAAGTGACGATATGCATTATACATGAATAGTACTAATTCCTTATCTATGTAAATGTTTTTAATTCATTTATGTATGCTTATGAGTTAAATGTATAACTCTAGAAATCAATAATGATATCCATATGCAAAATAATACCCTGGAGAATCGTAATCATTTTTTATCGTTCAATTTATTAGGATGACGTTGGTTAGCAAAAATTATCTAAGTTCTAGGTGTACAATGCTGCAATACATCATCTGTGTGTTGCATTATGTGCTCACCACCCAGTTCTCTTTCCATCAACATGTATTTGACTCCTTCTCCCTCCTCTCACCCGCTCCTGCTTTATCTTCAGGTAACCACTAAGCTACTGACAGTGTCCATGAGTTTTTGTTTCTTTGTTGCTTTCAGTTTCATATTCCATATGAGTTATATTAAAAAATAAATGCTAAAATTCATTTATAATTCAAAAAACAAGTACCTAAATGTAAACAAATAAAAATGTGAATAAAAATTTAAGGCAAAAGATTTTTTTAAAGTTTGGGTTAAAAACGTGGGTGCAGCGTTATACGTGCAAAATACCGCATCTCCCTCTTTTTTTAAATCCCAGTCTTTCAATTGACTCAGATTAGAATATACCGCTCTTTTTCCAAATAACATACAATATTTTCTAATTACATTTTCATAAAAATATATTTTAATCTCATAATGAGAAACAAGCTTGCCTATGAAAACTTAACATAAGTTGAGTTTTCTCTCCCTTTTTCTGTTGTGATTAATAATTTTTAAAATATATTTACTTTCTGATAGAAGGACTATTATATTGGCACATTGATGTTTAATAATAATTTATCAATGGTGTGGAAAGGAAAAGTTAGAAGTAACATTTTTAAAAATACGAAGTTAAATATTTGTGTCTTGATATTTATTTATTATCATTAAGCAAAATATGATTCTGTCCTGTGTACCTTCTATGACTATAATTGCCCAGCACTTCAAAGAGTCCAGCAGATTTTCAGTAGTAATAACTCTGTAATATGAGATTTTTGCTAAAAAAATAGTTTAACTAATTTTTCAGCCTGAAAGTAAATGATTGCCAATGTAATTTATAACAAAGAAAAATTCACTATTCCTGTGTGATCTCTTTACCCTCCTGATATTGAAGTACATTCGTATTTTGTTAAAGTTTAATGAGGTAAGGGCTATTCTAACAATATCATTCAGTCAACTTTTTCCTGATAAATAAGCACAGGTAATAAAAAAGGAAACTAAACATCTAAATTTTACCAAAAAGAAGTATAGAACTTGTCAAGTATAGAACTTGAAAGTGTGGGATTTCTAGCCAGTTACTATTTTGGTCAGTTACTCTTATGGCATTTTGTAATGAATGATGCTAGACTGAAACATTTATAAGCAACCTTTATTTAAAAATTCTTTTTTTAAGTGTATGACTACTAATAGTTCCATGTAATGATGTATGTTTGAGAGTTCTGTTATAATTAGTGAATTTGCACTACAGTTAGGATTGAGTATAATTATGATCTTATCTGAAGCTGAAGATTTTTAGATTCTTAATTTGATTCATTTGTTTTTTATAGGCACTACACATTTTAACTGGTTGCATCAACAATATTTTATAGTATTATGGTATTGGCCTCATGTGATTTTAAGCAAGTCATTGAATTGATGGTATTTAGAAAGTCTTTATAAATCAGACTTTCTTGCCCACATCTTAGAATTATTGTTTAAAGTAAACTTTTGTCCATGAAAGATTCCCATGTATTGTTAACTCTACTCTACATTAATACATAAAAAAAGAAATATAACGAACTAATACTAAATTCATACTCATGAAACATGGAAATCAACAATATTACAATTACTATTTTGAACCTACAATCATTACTTATATGTCATCTCTAGTAAATATTTTAAAGTAACAAGGTTGGGTTTAGAATCATCAAAGAAATTCTCTACAGCAGTCCTGTCCAACCTGCAGCCCAGGATAGCTTTGAATGCAGCCCAACACAAATTCTTATAACATTATGAGATTTTTTGGCAATCTTTTTTTTTAGCTCATCAGCTATTGTTAGTGGTAATATATTTGTGTGGCCCAGTGAAGCCAAAAGGTTGGATGCAGCTGCTCTAGAGAATCCTGGCAAAATGGTAGGCAGAAGATCTAGAGTCCAGCTACTGACTCACTATGACTTTTGACAAGATAATTAAAGCCATATTTCCTTCTCTAAATAGACACTGGATTGGTTGACATTGAGGATTAATATGCAGTTTAGATTCTTTATGTGTAAACCAAGTAAAGCTATTTAGGTAATAGAGGAGCAGTGCTATTTCACATCGGACAGGAAATGGAGAATGAGATTGCCTGTCCTTAAAGAGATTCCATTCACTGCTGGGACTGTAGATCCATCTACCTAGAGTGGAAAGAAGGAAAATGTTGTCACAATGGTTCAGTAGTAGTTTTCCTAACTCCAGAGTTAAACTACAGTTTACTTCATGGACTCATTTCCTGTCTGAATAATTGAGAACCTGGTGTTGAGACAGCACTCCTGATCCTAAGATTATTTACACGGTTCTGAGTCTGAAAGGCTTTGTGTTACTCTACAGTTAAATCAGAATATTATTTGTATCCCTTTGAATGTGAAAGTAAATATTAGATAAGAGGTGTTGGAAATAGTGGTTGAATAAGAGTTCATTTATTTACTCAACAAACATCTATTAAGCACAAACACTGGTGATAGGTACTGGAGATACTAAGATGAAGAAAGCATGATATTTGCTTCAAACGTTTCAGTCTGGTGAAACATGTCTTCTAGAAATACGAAATACTTTTATGTTGCACTTTGAAAAGTAATAACATGACCTTTAAATACATAAATATTTGTCATCAATAAAAAGATATTAATTAATTCTTTGGCAATGCTAAGTCACTGCACTAAGTGAAAGGATTGATGGTTGATATATGGGATCCTCTAGAAAGTTTTAAACATTGTGAACCAAGATTCCCTGGAATATCTTGTCTGGTGACTTATCCCAGTCACTGACACGGGAAAACCTTCATTGTATTACAAAGAAGGTCATGCATTTATTTATTAATTTTGTAAACAATATTTATCGAGTATCTGCAACCTACCCAACCCTGATATAGGTTCTGATGCAGTGATTCACCAATGCAGCCATGGCATGTGGAGCACCCTGAATATGGATCCTCATTTTTCTATTGGGCACACCCTCAGGTCTACCCCTAACCTGTATTTGCAGTGTAATGCTTGTTCCTAAAAGGAATGTTTTTCAGTTCTTATTGTGGCTCTCTATAGTTAGACCAGATATGAGTATGCATCAGTTTTTTCTGATTACTTATACCATGTTTCAACATCCTGCAAATTGTAAGATCAGTATTTTCAGGTCCCTAATATGTAACAATTTTACGTGAATCAGATGGCTTGGAATGAGAGGATAGTTTAATCATTTCGTAGTCAATTACATATATATAAACATGGCTACTTACTAAAGATAAAGAAGAGAAAATTAGAAAAAGTTTAAACAATTAGAATATTTATAATAAATCTCACTTTGATAGTTCATCTTAAAATAAAATATATTTAAATTTTATTGACAAAGATATTATAATTAAGTGTCCAGTATTGTGATATACTTGATGAGTAGAAAAAATAAATCAACAACCTACAACTTTATAACATATAATCCTTGATTTAAGTAATTTGGTCAAATTAAAAAATAATTTCCAAACTAGTTCTAAGAAGGTAGACATATATGATATTTATGCTTCCTTCTATCATTAGTATGTTTAAATTATGTAAGACAAATCATTTTTAATCTCACCATCTATAAATATTTTACTTCCCCAGCACCAAGTAAATATTTTATATGAAGAATATTATTTTCATATAATAAAGGAACCATTTCCCTGGGGAAATCCACATAACCTTACCCCAAATATGAGTAGACTGTTTCCAGTACTGACTACAACATTCGTTTTATAGCAGTTCAACATAACTTCAACGTGCATTTTATCATGTGCTTACCTCATGCCCTTTATAAAGAAGCTCTTATCAGCTCAGCCATTTACTAATGTTATGCACTAATAGTAATAACATTGTAGCAGGTACGAGAATGCTGTGGCCCAAACTACTCTGATTCCATGTGGCATTCATACCTGGCCCTGTGTCATTTCTGCAGCATTTTAAGACCAGGTGAAAGACTGGGATCTCATCATTTATACTGATCCCATGAACGACCTGACTTGGCTAAAGTTTACTGCTTCAAGATTTAAAACAACTTCTTTCTAATATATTTTTTCTCTGGTGGTATTTGATTTATCCTAAAGGAAAACAAAATAACAACCAAAGATTCATTTCTGCCTGTATTATTAACAGGGCAGGTAAGAGTGCCAGAGTAACAAGTAGTTTCCAAATGCACAATGAAACACGGGCGTGCATTGGCCAAAGAGAATGCAAAATATCAGCTCTTGCTATAAAGCTAACAATGTGCTGCTCTTTTTGAAATTAGAAAACTATAGAATATATTTAATAACAACCAATGGTATATGTTTTCATGTCAATGAAAAGTGGATAAATTTAGATTGTTGCTGTTTATGTGCATTTGACCAAATCTTTTCTGCATTTGACATGAAAATACACCTGTGCAGCTTTCGTTGGTTGGGTCACAATTTTAGAATAAAATGGACTATACCATTTGCAAACTAATTTACAAAAACAAGATCACAGATGACCATACAACTCTGGTAGCTTACATAAGCTCTCTGCAGGATTTTATTTCAGAATCTCTGTACATGGACTTAATAAAAAATTATTTAAGTTGCACCATATTTTTAAAGAAAATATCCTATGGTGCTGTATCTAATCTTGTGACCCCCCACCTCTTCTAAAGCGGACTGGCATTATGTTTAAGATATTCTTAAATTACAGATCAAGGAACTACATACAGAAGACTTGAGGGTACACCTTTTGAATTTTTATATTATAGATTAAAGAAAATATTTTAAAAGCTTTTCTGTGGAATTGATTTTCAGAAGCTCAATGCAACTAGTTCATCCGAAGGCAGCACAGTTGACATAGGAGCTCCCGCTGAGGGAGAACAGCCTGAAGTTGAACCTGAAGAATCCCTGGAACCTGAAGCCTGTTTTACAGAAGGTAACAGAAATATGCAGATAGACTTCTCTTACCCATTCAGCTGTTCTCTCTCCTCTGTCCTTTTAATTATCTATGTCTATCTAGCAACTGTTTGTTTGTTAGGTTTTTTTCTGGATCAAAGCAAAGATGCTTTTAAAAATAGATAATATGGGGCACCATGTCAATGGAGTAATCTGAAGAGGATTTTTCTGAAGAAAGCTAAAATTACATTATTTGAGGCATGGGTCAGTAATCTCTTGAGCAATAATGCTCTATATCCAACCACCAAAACTTCTTAGCAGGTAACAAAAACATACATTTTTGCTCACAAGTCCATGTCCAGATGACTGGTTTTGCTGGTCTTGTGTGGGCTCTCTCACAAGTCTGAAGTCTTGGAGGAGACAACAGGGCTGCTTGTCTCATCTTCCACTCACCGACTTGGGCTTGCTCTCATGATGAAGGCAAAGGGCAGGAGAGGAAGCCTAATTGTGGAGAAGCTGTCAGGCTTCCGCTGCTGTCCTGTTCCCCTGCCCAATCTAGATTTAGTGTGGGAATGCATACTAGTGATGCGAAGAGGACTTAAAAATGAGTGCCATTCCACAAGGTATGAAATTTAGTATGTGTCTCATATAAATCACTATTGCAGAAAAGAAACATTGCTCTAAAACCCTGGGAATCATTCATTTTTAACTCTTTTTTTAGGTAACGGCTATTTAATAATTCACACTATATTTTAGCCCCAAATTCAATACGATCATAATTGCTTAAATAAAATTTTATTTTAATAATGACTGCCTCAAATTGTTGCTACTGTAATAATGCTATTTTCTCACAACTAATTCTAAAAAATGTTTCTTTTGGGTGATTTATGTTTTATATTAAAAACATTAAATCTGTTTTTATTTAAACTTTAAGCTAATATTTTAGTGCAATTATGCAGATGTTAGAAATCACAATTGATGTCAATAGGTTATTTCAAGGCTATTACAGAAGATTATGTTACATACACCTATTGATTTTGGACTTAAATGCATTTGTGAAAATAAATATTTAAATGTTGTCACTTCTAATAATTTCAGAGGGAGAGCTATTCAGCGTAAGTTATGAAGGAAGCCACTTTTTTACTCTTTGCTTCAAAAGTACACATACGTTCCACTTCAGTTACTTGATTTTAAAAAAAAATTATGGCTTCATAAAACATTCAAGTGGTATATGACAAAAATAATTTCTATGGTACTAGTTATTGCTCTTTCTCAGACTATTTGCCTACTTTAGAGCCACAGTGTATGCATAATAATTATTATACTATGAACATTTGTCTTTTATAAAATAAAAAAAACATTTAAGTATGAGATACAACCAATATAACATTATGGAAAATAATAGTGAATAGTACATAGATACACCCACCAGCCAGCTTTAATAATTTGCATATGTCCCATTTGCTTCAGAGTTTTTATTTAAGAATAAGACAGATACAGATTTGTCCCCTTTGTACCCCTTCCTTCTCCCATCTCCCTCCTTCTCTCTCAGAGGTAAGCCAGTGTCTCAAATTTGGCATTTATTATTCCCACTAACACTGGTACTTTTTGGCTAAACAGTGTTTTTTCATCTCATATCCTGTTTAGGGGGAAAGAAAAACTACAGTTTCATTGAATTGATTGCAGTGTTTTCAGGGCATGTAATTCTCGATCCTTTGGGAAACAGATATGTGACAAAAGTCTTGCCCTCAAAAAACAACAAATAGCCCATGTATTTCTTAGATAAGAAACTAATAACCTTTAATAGTGCTTCATTAAGTTTTCATGAAACAAAGGAGATGATCTGGCCGATTACATTATAAAGTAGCATCTATTAAATACCTACCCAGTAATATATTCTGCTCCTTCAACATGAGGTTTCCATTTTCTATTCATTGAACAAAAGACCTCTATCGTGGCCAAAACCCTGTCTCCTGACTCCATTCTCTCCCGTACCTCAGTGCCCCCATATGCCATGTGCTGCCAGGTCCTCTCAACTCAGCAGTGTCTTCTGATTCCTGACCACTGTCACCGTCATTACCTTTGATTTCACTTTCTTTAATGCTCATTTGAATGAATTCTATAGACTCTTAACTCCTTTCCTTCTTACTGTGGGAAAATCTTCCTCCTTAAAATGTACAGTCTTTTTAAAGCAAAGCTGTGTTTTATGCATTCTAGTATTATAATTTGTCCAGTTCAATTTCTTGAATACAGTAGGTATTTGATAAATATTTGTTGACGAGGCTTTGATCTAATAGTCTACAAATTACACAAAAGTGTCTATTATATTGTTGCTGATAATAGCCAGAATTAAAGCAATATAGACATAATATTAATAGTAGAATAGTGGTTAAGTCTGGTAATCTTATTTAGAGAAGTATTGTGAAAACTTTCAAATTCTATTTACTTATAATAAAAAAGAAAAGGTTTAGATTATATCATTCAGTGAATTTGCTAGGATTCAAATATACATACTGTCCATATATGAATGCACACCCTCATAAGATAAGAATGGGATGGAAATATCAACTTCTGGTGATTTTAATTTTATCTCTTTTTTATAATGTTTGTATAATGTAATATAATCCATTGTAATAGCCCCATAAACATAAAAAATTGTTTAATGAATGATTAAAAAACCATATAGATGATTTTTATTTCTATAAGTGGAAGCCATCTTAAAAAAAATAAAGTTATTGGGGGGCTGGTGTAGTGGCTAGGCTTCGGCACTCTCAATGCCATGGCCTGGGTTCGGTTCCCAGTCAAGGAACCACAAAAATAAAGAAAGAAAGTTATTTACAGTGTATCGGTAATGATGTAGATGAAGCTCTCACCAACACAAGTGTACATAATGAAAGAGTAATTTTTTTTCATTTACTTTGACATATTTTAGACTGTGTACGGAAATTTAAGTGTTGTCAGATAAGCATAGAAGAAGGCAAAGGAAAACTCTGGTGGAACTTGAGAAAAACTTGCTATAAAATAGTAGAGCATAATTGGTTCGAAACCTTCATTGTCTTCATGATTCTCCTCAGCAGTGGGGCACTGGTAGGTGACATATGATCTGCTTCTTTACCTTGATCTGAAACCCTTTACCTTCCCCCTCAATGTACCTCCTATTACATATTTTTACAAATAGGTTGTTTGTGAGGATGAGAGACATTATGTGATATTTTTAGCACAGCTGTAAGAGACTCAGTAAATAGCAACTTTTATTGTTCTAAAGTAGGCCTCAGATTGAATCAAACTCAAAACAGTATGGTTTTTGTAATATTTTAAGAATGCTCTTTTTGACTTTCAGTCATCGGAGACGGTTCTTACTAAGAGTGACTGTGTAAACATGATATGGGATTATCAGCTAAATATCAAACTGCTTAGCATAAACTTCACTGCTGCAGGGACCTCATCTGTCTTGTTCATGCTGATTCATTAATGCCAACCGTAGTGAGTGGTAAATAGTATACTAATATAATTACTGACTTGCAGCAAAATGAACATTACACTTATTTTATGTCTGATTTCATACATATGAAATGGTCAATTTGGTAAAAATATTGATGAATATAATGAAAACAGTGCCACTTATTTTCCCATTTGATGATACAAGCATAGCTGCATTTATTATTTTTTTTTAGTTAGTCAGTAGTGTTTGTTGAGTCAATTTCATTATGAGGATTTTGGCATTGAATCTGGAGGCCCTAAGCCCACCTGTGATTGGACTAAGAATCCTTCATCCTGCCATGTAGTCAGAACAAAGAGGGTCAGCCCTGTGTCTCAAATGCCTCGCAGAAAGGGAACTGTGAAGTCACATCAGTGACTAGTGTCTTTGCTGTATTAGCTCATGGTTCTCAATTACCCCAGTCAGAGCTCATCGAAGTGTACCAACATGCTGGCATGATGGCTGGTTACAGAGAGCTTCCACCTTCAGCTATAAATTGAGCTGAAAAGCCTTTAGGCCCTTGTGTTAAGCCCTGGTCACAAGCCCAGATCCTACTTTTCTTCAAAAAAAGAACGTTTTCTTTTGTCCTCAATACAGACCACCAGATTACCTTGGTAGTTTTTCCTTAAAGGGATTGAGTGAGATAAATGCTCTTTCCATTCCAGAAGTCTTAAGGGTTCTAGTAAATGAGTACCCCCACTCTTCCCAAGGAGCTCGGCAAAATGATGTCAGAGGGAGCATCCGGACATACACTCCCCACTACCACCACCACACATGTGCACCCAGATTCCACGTGTGTGAGAGAGAGAAAGGAGATAGTGAGAGATTATAATGCAATTTCCTTCCTTCCCCAGGATCGAAGGGCCCCTTGCTTTATGTTTGCATTACTGAACGAGAAGGTACATTCCAATGACTCTGCACTGCACGAATTAGATCTACTTGCAGATGACTGTCTACCTCCTGCTGTAGAGAGAAGCAGCTGGCAGTCAAAAATTTAAGCTCCTTTGACTGATACCAAAATTTTAAAATTATGTGAATTTATCGGTTGACTGAAATGCCCAGTCAGCAGCCATTTATATACAAATAATCATAAAGCAAAATACAGGTATGGGAATCACAAAGTCTTTTAGCCTTAGGCACCTGAGAAGAGAGTTGTAGCAAGTTTTTTTTTAAATAAGCTATCAATTAGTGACAGTTTATGACAATGAAACTTAATGGGATCTTTTCACTTACAGGCCTTTGAAGATATATATATTGAACAGCGAAAAACCATTAAAACGATGTTAGAATATGCTGACAAAGTTTTCACTTATATATTCATACTGGAAATGCTTCTCAAGTGGGTTGCATATGGTTTTCAAGTATATTTTACCAATGCCTGGTGCTGGCTAGATTTTCTGATTGTTGATGTGAGTATTCTGCTCTTTCTTGAATCATTCTGTTGCCTTATGGGGTTAGAAGTATATGCTAGTCCTCTCAATGGTGCCTGCACATAGTAAGTACACAGTAGTTACTGTCTGCATGGGCCCAAACACATAATGGTGATCCCCATTTTTCCAGTGAGAAGAAGCCCCAAACCATTCATGGCCAATTTAAATGCATATACTTTCATATGTGACTCAGCCAAATGCTATTATAATTATTGGCTGAGTTTCAAATGATTAGTAACATTTAAAATCCCAAGTTATACAAAATAATATGTTAATGTAGAAGCCTTGCTTTTCTTCTCTCTCTCACATTTCACACAATAACTATATTTACATTTTCACAGGCGTCTTTGATGTTAGTATCTTTGTCATCACCAGAAACTGTTGGGAAGTGTTTGTCCCACAGATGGATTACGAATTACAAAGGAATTTGAAAGTCCAAATAACAAGAGACACTTGTTGATTTGTGTGATGGTTACCAGAATATAAGAGGCTTTTAAAAATGGAATATGAGGTTACTTCCTGATTTCTGAGTGTGATTTTCAGGGAAATCTCACCTTCTATTCACAAATGTGAAATCATGACTGAACAAAAATTCTTTTAATCATTTTTATTTAGTTTGGCGATTTACTTCTTAAATGCTTTTTAAATTAGTAGTTCATTCAGAGTGGATAGAATGGAACTTAAAGACCTTTTGTCTAGAAAAGACTAGGGGAGCCAGTGAGAGAGGGGACAGGGACAGCGGGGAAGGGACAGGGTGATGCTCACAGTCAACATATAGGAGGAAGACGCTAGGATTTTCAAGAAAACACAATGTGTTTATTACTACATTTTAAAGATAATATCCTGTTGATTGTAATAATTCTGTGGCAAGTTAAAGATATATTTTGATATATAAAATTTACATATCATGCTAAAGAAAAAAAAATGGAACTTTCTTGGAGAAAACTATTTTTTACAGTTTCAAGTGAAAAAAATAACAACTTTTAATCCAGTATAAGCTTTGTAATCACCAAATAGAGGGAAAATTTTTATAAGAGACAAAGAGAATTCTTTGAATTTAAGAAATAAAGATATCATTGTTTTTATATTTTTCCTAATCTGCCTAAAACAAATCTACTATGAAATAGAATATATAAAGCTACACACAGAATTACATCAAAAGTGTCTCACAGTAAAATAAGACAATAAATAGATAATACTGAAAACCACATGTTTGGACAATTACAAACAATGGAAAAATGTACCAACACCATGACCATTCTTTTATTTGTATAATAAGATAAATGATACCTTTTTCCTTTATTTTCTATATGTTGTTACGATACATCAGTAAATGACATGAAATCAACACTACCTGAATATAAAGACATTCTTAAGAGAAATCTAGTCCTGCAACTGGTGATCATATTACCTAGCACATCCTGATAGTTACCTTCTTAAGATTTAACTCATCAATACTTTGCTTTATACCAACAAATTCATTGGTCATTATTTTGTTACTGAAGATACTGATATGACATCTGTATTAGAAGTGCCATTCACTTCACTGAGGGAAGAGGAAAGGCCTGATGAGATCAGGACAGTGTTAGCTAGAATTTGAGGGATGAGTGTCGGCAAGCCCAGACGAGGGGACACCAAACATTAAGACACCAGTGCATGCCAGGAGGGCCAGTTTGAGAAACAAGTAGCCCTAGAGGATAAGCACAGTGCCATGGGGTGAGGGAACACATCCTGTAACTGGATGATGAGATAAGAAAGGTAAGTTGGAAATGAGTTTGAAGAACCTGAGATGCCCTCGAAAGATTGGTAAGAAGCCATTGATGATTACCTATGGGAAATGACAAGACAAGCTCACTCTTTTAGGTAGAGAAATTTGGTGGAGGTACAAATGATGGAATTTAGGGAGTTCCCTGGTTGTGTAGTGGCTTAAGGCTTCGTCGCTGGCGCTATCAACGCTGTGGCCAGGGAACTACCCACATGCAAAAAGAAAAAAAAAAAGTTATGGAATTTAAAGGGGATGATTTAGAGGCCAGACAATCAAGTAGGAGATTGCTCCAAAAAGATGAAAAGTACTAAATATATCTCCTTTTCACACTTAGCTATACAAGTCACATAAAATTGGATATTTTACCACTTCTTTTAATTAGGCAATAAATACTGCCTCTGCCTGAATTGTTTTTTCTTATCCTAACTTTTATATTTTATTCTTTAATTTAGCCTGTATAGTTATGTTTTTTTGTTCCATCTCCTATAGTTCCTCATATTTCATACACAGAAAATATGCACATAATTCAGGAACTGTTTTTAAGTTGTCTGTGAGAGATTTACAAATCCTAAGAGTTTAGATTTTTAAGAAAAATACATAAATCACTTAAGGTAATTTTTTATATCTCATTTTTTCCAATTGTATAGGTCACTATTTCAGATTATATGTGCAAAATTAGTTTGAATAAGTCAAGTTTTGTTGCCAAAGTTTTCTATGATTCATTTATTTTACTTATATTTTTTTTTCAAATATCCATTGACACCATACTCTTAAAAGCTGTATTACACAGATATTTTCATTTTTCTGCTTTTGAAATTCAGGTGCACTTTAGGAGAAACTATCTTTTCTTAGCTTATACAATTTTAATGAGTTTTCTATGTATTTTCAAAGGAAATCAGACATTTTTGTGCCACCTATGTCAGTTACTCTTTATCTTTTTTAGCTGCAATTTTAAAACTATCAATTACATTAGTCATCTGTATAAATGATTAAAGAAAACACTGTTCTGGCAATTTCTAATTAGTTATACTAAAAATCGAGGCTTTTTTAAGTTAATGATTTTAATTTGACCTAATAAATTATTTTATACCCTGATTGAAATTTATAGAAAGGCAATGCCACTGTTTAGAAGCCTAGATCTTTCTGAATGTGTTTATGTTCAGATTCACCAGTGGTTTGCATAGTTTACTTGGACTAAGTTTTAATTTCCCTTTCAGGTCTACTAAGTTATATGAGAAATGATAACGTTTTACAAATCTGTAGATGAAGATTACACTTGTCATTGTTTTTCTTGTTTTACATTTAACTTAAAAAATGTTTTTGTCAAGAATCTGTAAAAGAGAACATGTGTGGCATCATTTTTATATATTTATGTCAGTGGTTCACAAACTATGGCTCACAGATCAGTATCATTAGACTCCCCTGGGAACTTGAAGAAATGCATACTCACAGGCCCACCCCCACCCCAAACCTACTGAATCAGACCCTGTCAGGGATCTGTGTTTTCGGCAAGCCCTCGTGGTGATTATGATACTCAATGAAGTTTGAGAACTACTGGTTTCTTTCATAGAGCAAGGTTGAATTGTGTAAGCTTTTTTGTCTGTCAATAAAATTATGTTGATTTTTTTGTATAGGTCTCATTGGTTAGCTTAACTGCAAACGCCTTGGGTTACTCAGAACTCGGTGCCATCAAATCCCTCAGAACACTCAGAGCTCTGAGGCCACTGAGAGCCTTGTCCAGGTTTGAAGGAATGAGGGTAAGACCAAATGCTTTAGGGTTTGTTGGAATTATAATTAAGAACAGACTGACATTTTGTACCTTAAAAAATGACAAATCCATGGAAAATTTGTGTCTTCTACATTCATAGTGATTAACCAATCAGTCAATAGTATTTGTCAGACATTCATAAACTTGACACTCACAGACCATAATGCCTGAGTGACTGCTTCTAACTAAATTTTTCACTTGTGGGAAAGCTCTATCATATTGTGTAGGCTTCTGATGCGCGTCAAGATTAATTATGTTCATTCCATTTATAAATGTTCAGGAAATCCCATTCACTGTAATTTAAAACCACCAAGTCATTTCTCATCATTTCTTCATTGCTCCATATGATGTGTTTTGAGGCTTGCAACGTCCGAAGGTGGCTAAAACTTTCAAACACAGGCTGAGATGGCTAAGAAGTAGGTCAACTGTTGAAATCTAACACTCATTTAGAAAGGTAGTACAAAGGAACAGGGAGGAATTTGTGCTGTCATTTGTCATCCCCTGGGGCACAAAACCTGAGACTACATACATCATTTCTTAGAGGAAATGATGATGACCTGTCTCAGTGGATTTATTTATTTAAAAAGGAACTTTTTAAAAATGATGCTTTTTCTGGTATTTGAAAACAGTCACTTAGGACTTTCTGTGAATGTTGCAAGCACAACCAGAAATGATTAGTGTGTGTAGATGTGTATACCTGTGTGTTTGTGTGTACATGGTCGCATAGAAAGGAATTGTTAGCCTCTAAGTTCTTTTCACTTCACGAATTTAAAATTAGTGTTTTTGCAGTAGTAGTTTTTATTCTAAAAAATGAAATCAAACTTGCAGTACTGGAAGAATTTTCATATTTTCTGAATCAAATTTGCGTATATAAGACCCTAAATTCCTAGTCCTTCCATAGATTTGACTGCCTTGGAAAACACATGTATTATTTCCTTGCTATCCAGTTTTTTTATAGTTATAATTGTATTCACCCATGTCTCCTCACATTCCCATAGTAGAGCATTCCTTGTGATGAACTTAAAAATGAAGTGTCAAGTCTAAGTACCTCTGATTATCAAAGATAGTTGAAATTCTAGTAGTAACTTAAAACTGTAATGAGTTCTTTAAACTTTATTCCTTTTAAAAATATATTAAAATAGTATCCTTTACTGAATAGACTCCAGGTGCTAATTTGCAGATGAATTGTGCCTTTTGTCAGGTACTCATTTGGTATTATTGCTGTAAGATATTTTTACTCATGTATTTATTCGTGTATATATCTTGATATACTTACTCCCCATAAGGGATTTCAGGAATGTTAATGCATGTACTTTTTTATATTTTCACGTCTATTCATTGATAAAGTTTATTTCTGATGTAGTTTAGAACAAGATACTTAGCTAAATATTTACTTGTGGGACAATTAAGAGTTGTGCTGAAAAAATTTCCTTAAAAGCCATGGTTAATTGAGAAAGCTGTAAGTAACAAAGCCATCAAATGAAACCCTTGTACTCAAATTACAATGTTTTATGAAAATATAGCTACTCATAGCCAAGCCTGTGTTTTATTTATTGTAAACTCTCGTTTTATAATTTGAGAATTTCTTCTAAAAGGGATTCCCCAAAGTAGGATTCCTAAGGCCAGAAAAGGTAAATAACTTGCCCAAAGGCACACAGCTAATTTGTGATACCAACTGGAATACAGATCTCCTGGCTTCCAAACCCTTTTGCCCATCACGTGTTCAATCTCCATATGCCTATCTCTTTGCCGCAGAGTTTTTATATGTAAGGTGACCCTATACTACAGTACTTGGGACAGTCTCAGCTTATACTTGCTTCTCAGAATAGTTATTATTAGTGTTCCCTTTCTCCCTAGAAATTGACCCTCAAGTGTTATCTTTTACTCTCAAATTTTGGATAGTAAATTTTATGATTTGCATCATTTTTAAAAATTGTGATATTCACATGATGACAGAACTTCTATAGTCATGTCACTATTGATACTCTTAATTATTCTTTGCATTTATAATTAGTTTCATTATTTGATGAAAATTTGCTACACGTACAGCCTCTTGACAAAGCATTCTACCATTTAAAATTTAATTTATACTTAGTATAATTAAAAATTGTAGTCCAGGGAGTTCCCTGGTGGTGTAGTGGCTTAAGGCTTCAGCGCTGGCGCTGTCAACGCTGCAGCCTGAGTTTGAATCCCAGCCAGGGAACTACCCACATACAAACAATAAATAAATAAAATTTAAAAATAATAATAATAATAATAAAATAAAAATTGTAGTCCAAGCTACCAGAGACTAGTTTCTGCCCAGTGTTTAACTTTAAGAACAGATATACTTTCTATCATTTGACAGCTGTTTTTTTATTGTGTTTAAAAATAGGTAAAAGGAAGTATTTGTTGTTGACTTTTTACCCATTTTTTTTCTCATTTTTGTGCCAGGTTGTTGTCAATGCTCTTTTAGGAGCCATTCCATCCATAATGAATGTACTTCTGGTTTGTTTGATCTTTTGGCTAATATTCAGTATCATGGGAGTGAATCTCTTTGCTGGCAAGTTTTATCATTGTATTAACTACACCACTGGAGACATGTTTGACGTAAGCGTGGTCAACAACTACAGCGAATGTAAAGCTCTCATAGAGAGCAATCAAACTGCCAGGTGGAAAAATGTGAAAGTAAACTTTGATAATGTAGGACTTGGATATCTTTCTCTGCTTCAAGTAGTAAGTGACCACTTTATTATTCTCTGTTATGTATTATTAAAATTCCTCTTTCTCTGTACTTGCAAATATGTATTTCCTCAGGCCCATCAGCCTAGATTCTTCCTCCTCGTTGCTGAACTGTATTTTCTTTGCCATGTTGAAAGTGGACAGCTCTACAAAGCTTATAATCTCCCAAACTATGCATTAGATCCCAGCACCAGTCCTTTGTTATTGAAATTTTTATGTAGGTTCCCATTGTCTCCCCACCCCAAACCTTATTCTGAGCAAGTAGAGGCACTGGCCTTAGAGTGAAGTTGGGCAGTTGTGTTGGGGAGTAGTAGATTTCTTTACTCTTTCTCAGGTACCAGAGAGGATAGATACCCTTGTCAAGTCTCTACCCATCCAACCTTCACCACTGCCAAAACTCCTTTTTCACCCCTCACACAGACTGCTATCCCATTCTCATCTTCCTGCCTGCTGCTTGAACACTTAACAGATAGAAAAATTGCTCTCTTGCAAAATGAAAACCTTCCTATGCAGGCTATTATATCTGCTATCAATTCATAAAAATTGATTCAGCTTCTTAGCAGACCACTCTAACCCTTATTCACATGCTCCCGAAGAGGATCCACCCATGGGATACCCAACACTATGTGACTATGAGCAAAGGACAGATCCTGTGGCACTAAGGAACTGAAAAAAATGTGCAAGACTTTTGTTTTCAAGATTACTATGTCCACACACAAAAAACCCCACCTACTTAAAAAAGTACATTGCATTTGAAAGTAATGCTTATTTTCAGATTAGGAAATAGTTTCTTCTTATAGAATAGTGCCTCAAAATATTAATATTCAACAATATTAAGGAGATTTTTAGGAACAAGCCATCATGGTTTGTGATTGGTGATGATACCATTTAGAAAAGAATACATAGAAAAGAAAGTAGTATGATCAAACAGTGCACTGTATTTTTCAACTTGTCTGATGTTAGTACTGCATACATGAAATTATTTCATTAAATTTCATGTTATAGTCTTACAGGCACATCAAAGTCAAAGGTTGTTAAATAATTGCTTTAATGATAGCATATTACTATAATCTATTAGGATTTAATTATAGATTTCAAAGATACATATAAAGATGCTATAGAAAAATAGAAAGTCGGAGTATTTTCTAACCATATATTATACAACTCTGCCCAAAGAGTTTAGATATTAATCCCAAACTATTGTATGAGTATATATGTGGTCAACCAATATGATATTTAATTACTTCTCTAAAATTATAATTTGTGGAGAAAAAAAAATTAAGTAATGTGACTCTTTTACAGGCCACATTTAAGGGATGGATGGATATCATGTATGCAGCTGTTGATTCACGAAATGTAAGTCTATTTAGAGGGAAAATTGCTTAATTTGATCCCGTGAATATTTCCACAGTTGTATTTTAGGGATATTGTCAATTTATAGAGCACATCTCTATTACAAAAATAAAATATCCAACCTTACGTTATTTCTTCCAATTTTTTTTCTATGTTCTTCTCTACTCACTATGAATCTTTTAAGATATTTTCGAGTATCTAGTATGGCACCTGGCACTTAAAAATTTGTTGACTGTCTTTGCAAAATGAGACATTTTATTTTTGACTCTGATAGTCGTGACCATTTGTGCATTAGAAGACTGCACAGGCACTTTGCTCACCTGTCACAGATCTTCAGCTTTGGATCTTCCTGGTGATAGAGAAGATCTGGCAAATGGTGAGGGGGAAGAAACAACAAAAGCAAAACAAACAAAAAACTTAATAGTGTTTCTCTCTGGGAAGTGAGATTTTTGTGGTGGAAGAAGGAAGCTTCCACAATCTACCTTATACACATCAGCACTTTTGAAATGTTTTATACAATTTCCATTAATTTATTACTGTATAGTAATGAGGGAGTAAATTGCATTTGGGGAAAAAAAGGATATATTACCAGAGCATAGTAATTAAACTCGAAATGTTATTTCCCTAGCACCAACAAGCAGGAATAACTCGGAAAGAATTCCTGAGGTTTGTTTTTTCAACTTAGTCAAAAAGAGAGAGCACGAGAGCTAAAAGCCCTGATTTGTATCTCTGTGAGTACGATCAGGAGTTTCACTCATGGGCTTTTGAATAATAATGACGATGATGTATTATTACTTACCACTCACTACACTAAGGACTTCCTTACATCATCCTATTTCATCTCAAATAATAACCTTATCATGTTGGACGTTAACTCCATTTTGCCATGGAAGCAAGTGGCTTCCTAGCCAGTCTTCCCTGTGTTAGAAGATAGAACGTGTTTTTGAACTCTGACCACAAACAGTGGGCTCATAACCATTTTCTACCTATTTGATGACTTCATTTAAAGTTCTACCTTTTTTTTTTATCAATAACCTACATGGCATGCAATTTGCTTTTAGTTTCTTCCTCAGTAACTTAGTACATACTCTGCTACATAACTCCTTGGCATTCAAACATTTTACAAAAGATGGAGTCCAATTGTCCATTTTAAATAATGGAAATTTGCTCACTCTTACTCTGATTAATCAACAGAGAAATACAAATTTTAACCAAAATGAGGTATCATCTACACAGCTACCTGATTGGCAATATTAAAAAGTTCGACACTACCAAGTACTGCCAAGGATATAAAAACTCTTACACTTTGCTAATAAGAAAAAGTAGATAAATATTTTTTTAAATCTAAGTATTACCACATTGTTCAATAAAGTTCAAGATATTCTTTAACCCTGCAATTCCATTTTTAGCTATATCCTACAGAAACTTGGGCACACGTGTAAGAGAATCTATGTCCACAAATGAACAGGGGGTTTTTTGCATTAAAAACAGGAAATAACTCAAAAGTAGTAGAAATAGATAATTAAAATTATACAATGATCAAAATTGTATATGGATATAGTATAATATACACAACAACATGGATGAATCATCAATAAATAGGGTCTGGCACAAATAATGCCCCTTTTTTATGAACTAGTAATCTGTATCAAATCTTTTATTACAAAACCACAAGTACGTAATATTACAAAATTATAAACATGTAATTCTGTATCATAACAATATCACACTCAAGCCCATTATGTGACATTTTAGGTGAAATGTTCAAATTGCTATCTGTCTCTTGTGAGACATTCAGGTACAGGGTCCAGCGTTATTTCTGCCAGACCCTGCATAATAGTTCTAACAAATCTATCTACTAGACAAAATGTAGACACAATTAACCTATTGTTCTCGAATACATACTTTGATGTTAACTCTAAAGAAAAAGCAATATAATTACTATAAAAGTCAGGATAATGATTACTTCTATCAGGAATGGTAAAATTTCTGTTTGGGAAGGGGATACTAAGGTTTCCTGAGGTTCTGGCAATGTCCTGGGTTGTGAAATTCACTTTATAATAATTTATTACAGTTTAAACTTATATGCTGTGCACTTTCATGTATGTATTGTATTTAATTTTAAAACATTTAAAATTTCATCTTATATCACTTTCTACTAGACACATAAATGAAATAAGAGTCTCATCAAAGAATATGCATTTTTATAATATTTCTGGTATTTCCTATTTTACCCTATTTCATTTGGGAAAAAATTATCATGTTGGGAGTTCCCTGGTGGTGTAGTGGCTTAAGGCTTTGGCGCTGGTGCTGTCAGCGCTGCGGCCTGGGTTCGATTCCCAGTCAGGGAACTACCCACATACAAAAAATAAATAAATAAAATAAAGATTGTTAGATAGTTATGCAGTGCATTCATTAAAAAAAAAAAATTATCATGTTGGTCATTTCCCTGTAAATTGATTTTATAACACAATGGGTTATTACCTGCATTCATTACCTTCTGTGACTAGTTACCTGAATTGGTTAGAACAACATCCTGGGAGACCTGAAGAATACATTACAGCCAAAGCACAAACCAAGTATCTAACCTTTTTTTTTTTTTAATCTCAAGTGTGTTAGACAAAAGAGGAGATCATTGTTACAGAATCAGTGCCTAAGGCCTACTTAGTAGGATGAATCAGTAGAGTCACATTCAGAATGGAAAGAGCCTACTGATATACCAGTATTCAAACATGCAATGACTTTAACCTATCAAAAGAAGTGTGTAATAAAGGTCAAACCTTTACACTTAGCTACTACTATTGGCCAAACACTGTTCTAAGCACTTTCCATATATTAATATATTTAACTTTCCCAACTGCAATTTGAGGCTTAGGCTTTATTATTTTCCTTTTACAGATGAGGAAACTGATTCAAGGAGTAAATTTTAAAGATTTTTAACATAGAATAGTGTAACTTTAATATCTCTTCTGTAGAAAGAAGAAATCCTCACTTTGCATGCCTTATTGGGGGTTTTGCTTATAAAGTACATTCATAATCTAGGCATTTATTGAGTAAAATTTTATTCCCAGTGATTGAGACATGCTTTGAGAACTGAAAATTTGCTGATGTCCTGTTTATGAAGTAAGTTTTAGGTCTAATAGTTATCATTCTTCATATTTTGTAGGTAGAATTACAACCCAAGTATGAAGACAATCTGTACATGTATCTTTATTTTGTCATCTTTATTATTTTTGGTTCGTTCTTTACTCTGAATCTTTTCATTGGTGTCATCATAGATAACTTCAACCAACAGAAAAAGAAGATAAGTATACTAAAACTTCATCTTTGCTCTAAATTATGAACTGAATAGGTCAAACTATTTCCTTTTGACTCCACAATCACCAAAAAGGAAGAATATAAAATTCGTAAATTATTTTGAGAGATGTAATCAGCTAAAGTTTTAAGTAATTGATAATTCAGATATCATGTATTGGTATTTCCCAGCATGGAAATCTGACTAATATGTCATAATTTATGTATTGAATGTATGTATCTCTATAAATACAGTTATTAATTAGCAACATTAGAATAGAATGTGGGGCCAATTTTCACACAACTACTAAGGAGGATTGTTATAGCTAGCAAAGAACATGATTTTAACATGTTTTATTTTCATTTCTTTACTTTGGAGGTCAAGACATTTTTATGACAGAAGAACAGAAGAAATACTATAATGCAATGAAAAAACTGGGTTCAAAGAAACCACAAAAACCAATACCTCGACCTGCTGTAAGAATAACATACTTTCATCATCAGTAAAAGCTATGTTATCTATCACTTTCACAGTCCAAAGTGCTAGATACCAGTATTTTTGTGAATTTGCAAAACAAAGTCTTACCTTAGCAATGTGACTAGCTAAACTAATAGCCTAAGTATGTATATTTTACATATAGAATAGGTAGAAATATATATTTTATGTAAAAACATATAAAATATACCTATATAAATAAAAATTTCAGACTTTTATGCCAATAGTATTACATAGACTTAATGTCATTGAGGAGCTTTTAATAATGTAGAGAAGAAAACATATCCATACATATGAGGGCTGTCTGGAAAGTATCCAGCCATGTAATATGAAAAATAGAGACAATTATGGCTGGATTCCTTCCAGACAGCCTTCATATATATGTTGAAATATTAAATATACTCAGAATGTAGTGGGGACAAACTGGGATAGTTGATACCTCTCAGATATGCCCCATTTTCTGTCTAATTCTATAGATTGAATAGAATCATTAATGAAACAAATCACAGGTTTTGCTTTTTCTGTTGTTTTGTTTTTTTAGAAAAATCTCATAGTTCCCCCTAGTATTTTGCCCCTAAATCAGATAACATGATTCTTCTTACGGCTTTTATGGCTATTCCAATTGTATATATTCCAGTTGTTGCTGCTTCTGTTTGGTTGCTGCAGGAAAGTCTGTGAATTCTTACATCACTCCTGCAAGAATACCTCAGATATTAAGGTATCCTGGAGTTTTTCTCCCTTAAGGTATACATGGTGCAAGTCAATCCAGTCTTCCCTAGGAATCGAGACTCAAATGAAACTAGTGACAATATGAAACTGGCCATGCCCATGTTCAGATTGTAAGCCAAAGAAAGTAGATAGCTATATTGGGTAAAACATAAGGAATGTGTGGTTTGAGCCTAGTCTTTGAGAAATAATACAATTTGAATGGATGGGAAGAAAAGCAGAGTACCTTCCCTGTATGAGAAAAGGTATACTCCAAAACCATGGCAGTAAGTATTTTAGTCGATAATAGTGACACATTTAAATTAGTGAGATTTTCCTGGGTTAAATGAGCCAAGGTTACCACTGTGAGTCTGTAAAAATTGATCTTAATTAAGCAATACAAATGTAACATAGTTAAAAGAACAGCATGGTGATGTGAAAAAAGAGATTTTAGACATTGATATGAGATGTTAGAGACAAATTACACTGGGCCTTAGATAAGATGATTCCATAATATGAGGTCATGCCAACAGGATTGGAACATAAGAGGTAAATGAGCTAATAAGAAGATTTAGTGGGATGAGGCAGCTATCAAATATAGGAAAAGAAATAGGACATGTAGTTAACGAAGAATCTAAAACAGTTGATGTTTTGTCAAGTTTCATTTATGATTCCACTAACAAATAAAGTCTGGTAACTGCATTTGGAAATACAAATTTAGGTCTTATGAAATATCAATCTGAGGTAAGTGTTTTAGAATTGTCAGACAGAATTCATTTGAGCTCTAATTAGAATAGACCAAAAGAACGTGCTAAAACATGAAGTCTTGGGCACTTTACCATCATAGGAAGAAGTAAATCAATGGGGGAATGAGTTTGATCAATAAGGCAGTATATAAAGAAGTAGATGACTGGGAGAATTTTTTTTTAAAAGAGGCTGTTTAATTACATCAAATTGCATATAGATTTACCTGGATAGGGGTAGAGATGTATGGGAAGAGATCAGTGCATTTAGCTAGAATATTACTGATGACAGTTTGGCAAATTAAGAAATGACCTGGGGAGTTCCCTGATGGTGTAGTGGCTTAAGACTTCGGTGCTGGTGCTGTCAGCGCTGCGGCCTGGGTTCGATTCCCAGCCAGGGAGCTACCCACATACCAAAAAGCAAAAAAAAAAAAAAAAAAAGAAATGACCTGGTAAAAATCCATCCATTCCATCATTCATTAAGAATGTACTATGCTAAGCATTTGGAATTGAATATTGAACAACATAGAGTCTGTTTGGTGCAGCAAATAGTAATCCAACAGTCACACCAACAAATAGAAATATCCAAGAAAGAAGGGATACATTTGGCTGTGAGAGCTAATGTGAGGGATGGAGCTGATTAATAAGGACATCAGGGAAGGCTTCACTGAAGTGATGCATGAGCTGAGGATTGAAGAAGAATGAGAACGTTTCAAGAGGCAAAATAGACAGAGAAAAGCCCTTTAAGAGAAAGGGAATGCATAAGGGAAGGCCCTGAGGCAGGAAGGCCAGTGAGGCCGGAGTGCTGAGAACGGGGATTCATTTGAGACATGTTGAAAATGATGAGGTTAGGATGAGCCAGACTTTTCTGGGCTTCGTAGGCCTTGCTCAAGAGTTGTCTTTGTCCTTAGAGCCATAGGAAGCCACTGAAGGAGACCTAGTCTGTTTGAGTTTTGTGAAGACATTCAACTAGTATTGACAGAGACAGTGGTTTTGCATTGTAGACTTGTTTAGGGGCTGTTTCTGAGATGGTGAGTAACCAGAACCAGAGTGATGGACTTGTGAGCTATCACAGGAATGAAATGAAAAGGCTTGTCTAGAAATTGCATGAGAGAATTGAAGAAGAAAGCAACAAATGTGACTTAAGAGTTTCTGCCTTATATGTAGAACCGGATGGATAGTGGTGTCATGCAGGATATGAAATGGGGAGATGAATGGAGAGAAAATTGGAGATTTGGCAGAATTTGACAATCATATGGAGAGGGTGGAAATTATATGGGCATGGATGCTAAGGTGCTTTTTATTAATATGCTAATATGAAAATAAAGAGCAAGTTTTTGCTTTTAAGCAATTTTGAACCCGCTGCACTCTAGGTAGTGGGTTCAAAGAGAACAATGACACTGCTCCCTCCTTTCAGACTCCCAAACAAGTAGAAGAGAAAACTAAAATTAAATAAGAGTAAATCATTTACAATACAGTGTCATCAATATTAGGACAAATGTAACCACAAAATATTCTGAGAGCACAGAGTGTTTAAACCTTACAACTGAGTTAGAATTCACCAGACAGAGATGCGGTGAGGGAAATCTGTTTTAGACAGAAGAGACAGATAAATAAGATAAAAAGATATGATAGAAGAGTGTTAAGAAATATCAGAAAGGTGGAAATAAGGGGAACATAACCAGACTTTGAAAAGGAAACTGCAATAAACAAGAAGTCAGAAGGAAGGGCTTGGAGTTCCCCGGTGGTGTAGTGGCTAAGGCTTCGGCACTGTCAGTGCTGCGGCCTGGGTTCAATTCCCAGCCAGGGAACTACCCACATAAAATAAATAAATAAATAAAAATAAAAAATTAAATTAAGGGAATTCCCTGATGGTGTAGCGGCTTAAGGCTTCGGCGCTGGCACTGTCAGCGCTGCGGCCTGGGTTCGATTCCCAGCCAGGGAGCTACCCACATACCAAAAAGAAAAAAAAAAAAAATTAAATTAAAAAAAAAGAAGGAAGGGCTTGGAACTGGAATGAAATGCATTTATGATGTTTAAGGAGGCCGTGGAAGACAATCCAAGGTGCAGCAATGGCAGTCCAATCCAGCAGGTCAAATATGTATTCAAAGAGCAAAATGCAAGAAACAGGTGGTGTGTGATGTCCAAAAATTTCAATAGGGAGTAATGGGTGCTTCTTTCCAGGGGGAGGTCAGACACTAGTAGAGAGAATTCCAACCACTGAGCATGTCATTCTGGGAAAGCAGACCATGACGTGTGTACATAGCAGAACATCAGTCATTGTAGCTGAGAAGGTGGAGGAGGACAGCCTAGCGGAACTTAGTCATGCCCTGGAGTGTCTGAAATACTAAGCAGTTACAGGCAAAAGGGAACAAAACATGGTCCAGTTAGCAGAACTGGTTTACAAAAGGAGGACTTAACTTCACAAACAAGACATAAGGCCAAGTGGTGCTTGGAAAAGGTCCAAATAGAATAGGGCAAAGGTGTAGTATTTTTCAAGGTCATTTTATTCTTACAGAAGAGTTATCCCAAATAATCTTACCCTTATTTTAACATCATACATAACCATAGACCAGTTATCAAAGCTAAGAAATTAACCTTGATTAAATACCCTTAAATAAAATACAGAGCTTAATTGGATTCCACCATCTGTTCCACTGGTGTCCCTTTTCTTGAACTATACTTTTTAAAACATCTCAGTTAAACCTTAAGGTGGAATTTAAAATGCTATGGGTTTGGGGAGAGAATATAAAGGCAGAAACTAGAAATAAAAGACAGAAAAAGCTGGAGAAGTATTTTATTTATTAATTCTTCAAAGTTAATTTTAATACCTACCCCAAATCATGGGATGGCAAAGATTTATTGGAGTGGTAAGTACCTACTGACTATCATATGCATGATGATGTTCTAAGCACTGAGAACATAAGTAATTCTTAATATAAAGTCAGTTTATAAAATCTGGTGTCATGAACAGTATAAACAAAACTAATGCATTTGAAAAAAAGTTGAATATACCAAATTTTATTCATAGTATAAAACAAATATGGTGTGTTTTTATAAAAGCTGCATTTTCTTTTTTTTTTTTTTTTTTTTTAATTCATTTTTATTGTTAGACTTATTGGGGTGACATCTGTTAGCAAGGATTACATAGGTTTCAGGCATACAATTCCACAGTGCATTGTCAACTTGATGCATAATAAGTTCACCACCTAATGAAAAGCTGCATTTTCATATTGCTGTGTTAAAATTGGATGAGTTGAACTTGATTTTTTTTCCCCCAGTTTCTAAATGAACTTTTACATATTCTTTGTTCTAGAACAAATTCCAAGGAATGGTCTTTGACTTTGTAACCAAACAAGTCTTTGATATCAGCATTATGATACTCATCTGCCTCAACATGGTCACCATGATGGTGGAGACTGATGACCAGAGCCAAGAAATGACAAACATTCTGTACTGGATTAATCTGGTGTTTATTGTTCTCTTCACTGGAGAATGTGTGCTGAAACTAATCTCTCTTCGTTACTATTATTTCACCATCGGATGGAATATTTTTGATTTTGTAGTGGTCATTCTCTCTATTGTAGGTAAGAAGTGCTTTTACTTAATTAAGGAAGTTAGTAGGAAAATTTTGTGTTTTAAAACTTTGAAAGTGTTTTTCACTAATGGTTTTTATTCACTCAGAAATTTAAAATAAAAGTCTAACAGTCTATTCTTTAGCTTGTTATTTTTCTACTTGCATGCTGTGCATGAAATAATTTGTAAAAAATAGAATTTATATTTTTCAGTTTTCATTTATCGTCTTATTTTAGAAGACAGTGACTACAACTTTGGCATAATACTCCTATAATCAGTCATCTGCTATTATACAGACAAATATTGCTTTGAATAAAAACTTCACAAACTCATACACACATCAATCACTGGAAGTAGTCAATCAGTCCATCTTGATAATTGAAATAGTGCATATGTGTGTTTATATATATTCACATGCATAAAAACTTCATGTTATCTTTGGATTCAGATAGTTTTTAATGGTTTGTAATAATCTTCAGGGGTAGACATTTATTCAAAAATTCAAAACAGGTTCATTATCATTAGTACATAGTAAGTATTTATGTATAGGACATTAAATGAGGTGCTGAAAGTAAATGTAAGAGATTTGTTGTTCTCATAGACCTTGTAAAGATAAAGTATTCATACAAGCATATTAACTGTTTTGCTATTTTCTGTATTTTTCCATAGGCATGTTTCTGGCCGAGCTGATAGAAAAATATTTTGTGTCCCCTACCTTGTTCCGCGTGATCCGTCTTGCCAGGATTGGCCGAATCCTACGTCTGATCAAAGGGGCAAAGGGGATCCGCACGCTGCTCTTTGCTCTGATGATGTCCCTTCCTGCGTTGTTTAACATCGGCCTCCTGCTCTTCCTCGTCATGT
>PVJL010001080.1:16323-187283 GCA_004026885.1 Lyroderma lyra | reverse complement strand
TAATAGTGGACCACCTGACTGTGACCCTGAGAAAGATCACCCTGGGAGCTCAGTCAAAGGAGACTGTGGGAACCCGTCTGTTGGGATTTTCTTTTTTGTCAGTTACATCATCATATCATTTCTGGTTGTGGTGAACATGTACATCGCTGTCATCCTGGAGAACTTCAGTGTTGCTACTGAAGAAAGTGCAGAGCCCTTGAGTGAGGATGACTTTGAGATGTTCTATGAGGTCTGGGAGAAGTTTGATCCTGATGCGACCCAGTTCATAGAGTTTTCCAAGCTCTCTGATTTCGCAGCTGCCCTGGATCCCCCTCTTCTCATCGCAAAACCAAACAAAGTCCAGCTCATCGCCATGGATCTGCCCATGGTCAGTGGGGACCGGATCCACTGCCTCGACATTTTATTTGCCTTTACGAAGCGTGTTTTGGGTGAGAGTGGAGAGATGGATGCCCTTCGAATACAGATGGAAGACCGGTTCATGGCATCCAACCCTTCCAAAGTCTCCTATGAGCCCATCACAACCACTTTGAAACGCAAGCAAGAGGAGGTGTCTGCTATTGTTATCCAGAGGGCTTATAGACGCTACCTCTTGAAGCAAAAAGTTAAAAAGGTTTCATCCATATATAAGAAAGACAAAGGCAAAGAAGGTGATGGAACACCTATCAAAGAAGATATCCTCATTGATAAACTAAATGAGAATTCAACTCCAGAGAAAACCGATGTCACACCTTCTACTACTTCTCCACCTTCGTATGATAGTGTGACCAAACCAGAAAAAGAGAAATTTGAAAAAGACAAATCAGAAAAGGAAGACAAAGGGAAAGATATCAGGGAAGGTAAAAAGTAAAGAAGAAACAAAGTATATTGCATTTTGTGATCAATTGTTTACAGCCTGTGATGGTGATGTATTCGTGTCAACAGGATTCCCACAGGAGGTCTATGCCAAACTGACTGTTTTTACAAATGTATACTTAAGGTCAGTGCCTATAACAAGACAGAGACCTCTGCTCAGTAAACTGGGACTCAATAGAACAGAAAAACAGCATCGACAGGAGGTTTCTGTTTTTACAACCAGCTGACACTGCTGAAGAGCAGAGATGTAATGGCTACTCAGATGATAGGAACCAATTTAAAAGGGGGAGGGAAGTTTTGAATTTTTATGTAAATTCAACACGTGACACTTGATAATAATAATTGTCACCACTGGTTATGTTTAACTGCCACATCTGCCATATTTTTACAAGATGTATGCTGTGAATTGATCACTTTTTTGTTTTAATTCACAAGTTGTTTACTATTATATGTGACTATTTTTGTAAATGGGTTTGTGTTTCGGGAGAGGGATTAAAGGTAAGGCGTATTTACATTTCTCTATTGTGTAACCGGATATATTTAAATGAGGGCATGCTGCAATTCTTATTCACACATGAAAAAAATCACATCACAAAAGGAAAGAGTTTACTTCTTGTTTCAGGATGTTTTTAGATTTTTGAGGTGCTTAAATAGCTATTCATGTTTTTAAGGTGTCTCATCCAGAAAATTTTTAATGTGCCTGTAAATGTTCCATAGAACTCACAAGCATTAAGGAAGTGTTTTATTTTTACATGACTCATTATATGTACATGTATATATGAATATATGTATATGTGCGTGTATATACATATATGTGTATATACACACACCATTACACAGTCATTCAGAGTCCTGCAGCATGACTTTAACATTTTTAATAAGTGTCCTTTGGCATAAAATAAAAACTATTCTGTCAGTCTTTCTAAGAACCCGAACCAACCAAAAAGCATCCCCCACCACCACTATATAAAGTTGATTCTGTTTTTTCCTGCAGTATTGTTTAGCCATCTTCTGCTCTTGGTAAGGTTGACATAGTATGTCAATTTAAAAAATAAAAGTCTGCTTTGTAAATAGTAATTTTACCCAGTGGTGCATGTTTGAGCAAACAAAAATGATGACTTAAGCACAGTATTTATTGCATCAAAAATGTACCACAGTATGTATAGTTTGCAAGCTTTCAACAGGTAATATGATGTAATTGGTTTCATTATAGTTTGAAGCTGTCACTGCTGCATGTTTATCTCACCTATGCTGCCGTATCTTACTCCTTCCACTGTTCCGAGTCTAATACGGGAAGCCATATGTCAGTGGTAAAGTGAAACCAATTGTTCTACCAAGACCTCATTCTTCATGTCATTAAGCAATAGGTTGCAGCAAAGAAGAGCTTCTTGCTTTTTCTTCTTCCAACTTAATTGAACACTGGTTAAAAAGCCCCACTGTACAAACATGTTGCAAGCTACTTAAATCTGTTGAAATTATACGGTTAGAGTTTTCTAAGAAAATATAAATACTGTAAAAAGTTCATTTTATTTTATTTTTCAGCTTTTTGTACATAAAATGAGAAATTAAAAGTATCTTCAGGTTGATGTCACAGTCACTATTGTTAGTTTCTATTCCTAGCACTTTTAAATTAAAGCACTTCACAAAATAAGAAGCAAAGATTAATGCAGTGTAGGTTTCTGCTTTTTTATTAATACTGTAAAACTTTGCACACATTTCAATGTGAAACAAATCTTAGATTGAGTCCAATGTTTGTTTGCTTTCAAATAGTAATGCCTTATCATCAACAGCAACTTAAAGAAAGATCAGTTGATACTTTTGGCATTGCTTAAATCAGATGTTTCCACCTAGTCTTCTTTATTGAGTAAATTGTCAGTCTTTTCCAGTGTTTGATTATTCAGATAGAACTTATTCTTATCGACCCATATGGCTTTGGAACTGTATCAGATACGATATGGGATCTCAGCTTTTTTTTTTCCCCACAAAAACAGGTAGTGAATTTATATTACCAGTTAGAGCAAAACATTTTGTGTTTCTTTCACAAGCAACATTAAATGTAGATTCTTTACACTAAAGCTATTGACTTGTAGTGTGTTGATGAAATGCATGCAGGAAAATGCTATTACCACAAAGAACGGTAAACCACATTACAATCAAGCCAAAAGAATAAAGGTTTTGCTTTTGTTTTTGTATTTAATTGTTCTGTCTTTTGTTTCTATCTTTGAAATGCCATTTAAAGGTAAATTTCTGTCATGTAAAAATGATCTACCAGAAAAAATAAATGTAAAGAATACACATGAAATATAATAATTTATCTTTAAATTTTTTCATGGAATGGAAATTAATTAAGAAGAGTGTACTGGATATCTAGTTTTATTATTGGCCAAAAACCTAGATATGGTATTAGGTAGAGTAGTGAAAAGTTACAAAAGTTAATAAAAAATTGACTAACACTTTAAGCTGTGCATCCTTTCTCCTTTCCGTCTACCTACTGTTTTGTTCAGTTTTGTTTTTCTCATTTTCATTTGAGTTCCTTCCCTATGTATTCTGGATCTCCTTTTTTATATACTCGTCTATCCCTTCCCGGGACTGTCAGTATTTTTCATTCAAGATATTCTTGTTCTGTTTTGTTTTTCTGTTCACCAAATTTCTTGTTTAACACAATCTGGAGATAACAGATTTGTGCACCCAGGTGCCTAATAATCTGTTACTATAAAAAATCCACACAATATCTCTATTCAATTCTACAATATTTTTTGGCAAAAATTCTGAGCGAGTGTAGATCGCAATAGTTCATAATACAGAAACAAAGTTCCCAAATGAAACAAATTTGGTTTTCCCATTTAATTATGGGCAGTTTGTGAAATGTTTCTCAATTCAGATTGTGAAATGTTTCTCAATTCAGATTGCGTATCGGAATTATGTGAAAGACTTGAAGAACAACGCCGATGCATGGACCAGGACCCGACCACTTGAACTCATATCTGTGGGGGTGAGACGTATACATCTAATTATTTTCAGACTCCCTATTGGTGCTGATTCATACTAAGGTAGGAGAATTAATGAGTTAGGATATCCTTGCCCAATAGCAGATAATACAGAAAATTCTCCTGTTTCCTTCAGATCTTCCTTATATAACTTACCATGCACAAAACGAGTTTTCCAATATGATAACTTTGAGGGTGTTTATTGTTTAGTGTGGCATTCATCCCTTTGTGTTAGGGGTTCTTTTCTAGGACTGTGCTTGGTAAAAATGGAATTCCATCAGAGAGCTTCTTCAAATTATATGTACATGCTAACACACACAGCATGGCACCTCAACCATCTTTAGAACGTACTGCTTGAGATGAATATGGGAGTTGCTTAGACAACAGTATGAATTCATAAAATAGCCTCCCAGGCAAATCCTATGTGCCTTATTGTGTAAGAACCATTCATCTGGATCAATATGAGGCAGCTCACAGTGGCCACTATAAAACATGCGTTCAATTTGTCATTATCAAGCCACAAAGCTAAATGGCAAAGACTCCCATTCTCAGCTTCTCCATGCTTAAAAACCTCTCACCATCACTTGTTTTCCTGAGTTCTGATACAGAGCAACTTACAAAGTGAAGAGAGTAGCGAAGAAAAGCAGGAAGGGATGAAAATGGAGAGTAGAAGGAAGAGGGGAAAACAACAGAGGAGAAGAGAGGAAAGAAGGGGGCTGTAATAAATGGGAGGGGATGCTTCAAAGCTTATCTTCTGGAAAAAAAGTATTTTACTATCAAAATCTGCAGCAATGGTGGGGGAAGGGGAAAGGAAGAAGCATGGGGGAAAGAAATTTTAATTGTCAATATACAGAATATGCCAAAAAATGTATACACATTTTAAGAAAGGGAAAAAACTATTAAAATTATAATACTCAATATATACCAATAAAAAAGATGATAAAAGTCATGTTTGACTTCTGCAAATACAAGAGGTACTCAATTTGGGTATCATCAGTGTCTATCTACTATAATAACATCTCTCAAAATGTGTATGCACTTTTTTTTGGCACCCCGGTATTACTTACACACCGTAAACCTGTTTCTCCTCCCATTTTTTTCAAAGAAAAAGCACCTATAAAAAAGTGTAGAGGTCATTATGCAAGTAAATGTTACAGTAATTGTATGGATAGCGGTTCTTTCATCTGAACCAAATAAATATTCAAGTGTCAACTCTATATCATCTTCGTGATGGGAGCTGAGATCAAAGATGAATGTAGCTGTGCAATCAGTGGTGAAGAACTTCAAAAGTCGTGCTAAAGAGTCTCGATCTTATTCTGCTGGCATTAAGCAGTGACTAATCGCCTTTGAGCCGTAGAATAAGCAGTGAAATCAGACACCTCGGTCCCTATTTAATCTGATAGTAACAGGGCTATTTTGCCTGTGTTTTTACTAATATTTTACAGGGATTTCATTTTCCCATATCTCTATTTTTAAAATGTCTGTGTTTTTACCTTTTAGTTTATAATTTTAAAAGAAGATACCTTGATTTTTAAAAATTTGACATTGTCTATTAATAGCTTACCTTAATCTCCTTACATTTATTTTATATACAGATATATTTTACTTTTATCAATTTACTTTGCATTGTTTATTTTTCAAGTTTTTTATTGGTTTCTTCTTTCCTTCTTGTCCTCTTTTACATTAATTTTTTCTTTTCTGTTCCCCATCTCTACTGGTTGAGAAAATGACCAATATCTTCTTTCTTTCCTTCTTTCATTCTCTTTTTCTTCTTTTTATAAGTGATTAAGTCTTAAATTTTGTCATGCATACTTAATTAATTGTATCCTTAATCTGAAAGAATGAAGTTCCTTAGACTGATTACATATTATTGCCCACCTCTTACATTATTTTTGTCCACTATTTTAATACTACTTTTTCTGACACCCAACAAATTAAATAGTGTAATTAATTGAGGATTTGTAGAGACAATGCTTTTTCAGACTCACATGTTAATTTCTTTCCTCAAATTTGCCTCTTCAGCCAACTTCATTTTGTGTTCTATTTTCATTTTAAAATATATGAAGAATTCTATTAGTAAGGTCTGTGGGTAGCAAACTGACTCAGTGTTTCTTTTTCTGAAAATGGTTTTATTTTAGCCACTTTTTTTTTTCTTTTTATTACTGTGGGTGGTTCCCTGGCTGGGATTCGAGCCCAGGCCGCAGCATTGACAGTGCCGAAGCCCTAGCCACTGCACCACCAGGGAACTCCCAAGCCACATTTTTAATAGGTTATTTTAGATTATAATTATTTGGTTTTTCCATTTTTTGTCTAGTTATGAATTACTTTTATTAATCTGACTCAGAATTTATGGTAATGTAATCTGAAGATTCACATATTTATTAATATCTTTAATTCAGAACATTTCAGGAGAATTCTCAGCTTTCAACATTACCAATATTTTCTCATCTTATATTTTCATTTTCTCCATCTAGAACTTTTTAGGATTACATGTTGAAATTTGTAAATCTTTCTTCCAGGTCCCTTAATATGATTCTTTTATTTTAGTGCTCTTTCTGGGTAATTCGTTAAGTTTGGGTATCAGGATAATGCCATCTTTATAAAACAAGTTAGAAAGTGTTCATTTTTGTAAAGAATTTCTGTAAGAGTGGAATTATTTCTCCCTTAAATATTGGTAGAATTCACAGTTAAAGACATCGGGAATTTCAGTTTTCCTTGTGCGAAAATTTTTAATTTCTTTAAAGATACTTTTCTTTCAAAGGTATAGGGCTATTAAGATTTTTCCTTGTTTAATTTTGATAAGCTGCTTTTTTCTAAGAATTTATCTAAGTTATTGCATTTACTGCCTAAATTATTTATATCATGCTCTTATTATGCTTGTCATATCTGTGGAATCTCTAGTCATATCTCTTCTTTCATTTCTGGTATTGAAAATTTGTAATTTATTTCTTTCTCTTGATTGGCTTATCTAGGTATAATTTATTAAAATATTCAAAATACCAAAATACCAAATACTTCTGGTTTACTAATTTTTTCTATAGTTTTTTAGTTTTATATTTTATTGATATCTGCTCTTTTTAATCCTACCACCATCATTTTTAATTTGTTTACTTACTGGACTGGTGAGACACCCATTATAACATTCGGAGACGTGCTGACAATAACCTTGTTTACTTCCTGTCTGCATTGATAATTCACTGCTCAGTATGCTGTTTGATGTAGGCTTTTTAAATAGCTACCATTATTATCTTAAAGAGGATCTATTCAGTTCCTAATTTTCTAAGAATTTTTAAAATCATTAATGATATTAAATTTTATTAAAATTTTATTGCATCTTATTAGATAATCATATTTTTCTTCTTTGTTTTGATATTCGACATTGATTTTTAAATGTTAATCTTAATTTTTTTCTCCTGAAATTGAATCCAATTTGATCATTTGTATTCACTTTCATATGTATTTTTTTAATAAAAATATTTTTATTGTTAGACTTATTGGGGTAACACTTTCATATGTTACCATATTTTGTTTTCTACTATTTGTTTTATAGTCTTGCATCTATGATTGTGAAAGACTTTGGCTTGTAACTTTTCTTTTTTTAAATGTGATTATTAGTTTTTGATCAGAAGGTTGTGCTAATCTCTTAAGAGAAGTTGGGAATGGTTTTCTCATATTTTTTGTTCTCTGCTAGAAATTAAGATTGGTATTAATTTTTCCTTAATTACTTGGGTAATTAACTAGTGAAGACTTATGGGGCTGAGTTGTTTTTTGTGTTTAAGTTTTTAATTATGTATTTTTTAATAGTTAGAGGAACATTCAGATTTTCTGTTTCTTCTTGCTTCAGTTTCTGTAACATTAATTTTTCTAGGAATTTTCCTAATTCAAGTAAAATTTCAGTTTTATTCCTGTAAAATCATTTATAACTTTATATTATCTTTTAAAACTCGGTAGGAAAAAAAAACTCGGTAGAATCTGTAGTAATGACCTCTTTTTGATTCTGATATTCATATTTTGCGACTTCTCTCTTTATTCAATATTTCAAGGAACCAACTTCTGACTATTTTGATCTTCTCTACTATATGTCCTTTTTTATTTTTCGCCTTTGTATTTATCATTTCTTTTCACCTATGTTTTTTTTAATATACCAGTATTTTTTTAATTACTGAAATCGATTTCCAGTGTCTTTTTCAAGTAAATTCACTTCAGCTATATATACCTATAAATTTTGCTATATTTCATTGTGTTACCATTCAGTTAAAAGTATTTTCTAATTTTTTTTTTTTTTTTTTTTTGGGTATGTGGGTAGCTCCCTGACCGGGAATCGAACCCAGGCCACAGCGTTGACAGCGCCAGCGCTGAAGCCTTAAGCCACTACACCACCAGGGAACTCCCTATTTTCTAATTTCTATAGTGACCTTTTTTATCTTATTAGAAATTTAGAAAAGTACTGCTGAATTTCCAAATACCTGAGAGATTTTCAAAATGTATTTGTTTTGATTTCTTGTTTAATTTTCCTTCATTAAGATAATATGTTCTGCATAATATTTTTTTACTCTGCATAATTTTAATCATTTAACATTTTGGGGAAACTACTTTGTAGCACAGTATCTATCAAATGTAACATAAGTTTCATGTGTAGTTGAAAAAAGTGCATTATTCAGTTGTTGGATGCAATGTTTTATATATGTTTAATAGATTGAGTTTATTATTCATGTCATTCAAAACACATTTTTATTGAATTCTGCTTTTTTATATTATTTACAAAAAGGGGTGTGTAAAAATTATGACTTTATTTCCTCTTTAGTCCTATTAACTTTTGCTATTTATTTTTATTTTGTTATTTGATATATATTAGATGCCTAAAATTTATAATTGTTATATTTTCTTAGATTGTCCCTTTTCCTATTATGAAATAGTTTCCTTAATATCCAGTAATGATTACCTTAATCTCCCTTTGTGTGATATGATCATGCCTACAATGGCTTTCACTTTGATGGTGGTTGATGTTATATCTTTTTTCATGTTTTTACTTTTAATGTCTCTGTAACATCCTATTCAATATTGAATATAGATGAATTTTGTTTTGTATTCAGTTTGTCAATCTTTTGACAATCTATCACTAATACACACACACACACACACACACACACACACATACACACACACTGCATTTGGATTTAAATTTATGACTTCTTCTGGGTTCATTATTTGTATTCCATTTTGTACATTTTGTTATTATATTGTTTGTAGCTGCACTAGCAATTGCCACATGCTTCTGTGACATTCATTTCTAAAATGAATTAGTACTTTTACTAGTTTTTGTATATTGCTAGGACATAAGAATACTCTTATTTTATGTCTCATATTTTTTGTGCTTTTATTGTCACATATTTTCATTCCAAACTCTGGAAGACATTATTACAGTTGATACTCAAAATTCCTAAAATATTTATGCTCTTTATTTCTGATTATTTTTACTTTCCTATGAATCATTTTCCTTGGGCCTGGAAAAAAAAAACTCCTTTCATAGTTCCTTCACAGTGAGTCTGCTCTTACTGAGTCTCTCAAGTCTAATTTGTCCCAAAATATATCTAATTTTCAATTTTGAAGGATATTTTTAGTAGACATAGAATTCTAAGATAACAATTTTTTCTAGTTTAGTATTTTGAGGATGACATTATTATCTTCTGTAGAATGATAATTTCCAAAAGAAAGTACAAAAACTACCTAAAACCATTACTTTCATACAAATAAAAAATAAATACATGTCAAAGATTTTTATTAAACTCATTAGTTAGTGAGAAAATCCATAAGAACCTAAACAGAAGGATCAAATGAGGATTTGATTTACAGAGATCCATGATCTCTACATGACAACATTTATTTGCTTCTCCATGAACAGGAAATCCTTTACTAACCACAGATGAGTTTCACATGAACAGAGACTCTATAGTTCTTAATTTAAATTCCATCTTCTCCATATATTGCCCCCAGATGTCTCTGATCCACTGTGATTTTGTCTCTTGTATGCTCTGCTTTTTATCCTTCCCAATGCCTCTTACATATTATGAGCAGACCATGTGATATTGTAGCCAGTCTCTCAGATTCTTCTTGTACCTACATGACAGCACTACATTGCTCCAGGGCAATTCCAAGTCATCTCTAAAGATCTTGATAACTCTTATAGTATATTATTGGAGCCGATCTTTATGGGATAAGGATTGTTACCCTACATGGCTTCCTATATAGGATTGGCATTTGTAGAAGCGACTACAAGTAGGTTTATAACTATTGCCATTTCTTCACATACTAACAAGCATTCTTCTGCAAACACTGCCAATATCTTAGTAAAACATATTCTGATGTGCCTTGGCTGGCCTTTTTTTGGTGGTTGCTCAAAGCGTTAAACACTGATTCACCGTATGATCTAGGAATTTCAGTCCTAGGTATTTACCCATGAGAAATGAAACATATATCTCTATAGGAACTTGCATAAAAGTGTTTATAATAGAATTACCCATAACAGTAAAAAGGTGGAAACAACCCAAATGTACAACATTGGGTGAATAGGTAAACAAATTGTGATATAAACATACAATAAAATAGTATTCAATAATAAAAAGGAACGAATACTGACACATACTCATACTACAGTTTGGCTGAACTTCAAATCATTATGGAAAAGAAAAGGTCAGATCCAAAGGTCATATGTTGTAGAATTTCTTTTATGCCATATATTCATAATGAAATACACAGAGACAAAAAGCAGATTAGACTTTAACAGAGAATAGGGATGGGCAAAATGAAGAGTAATTACTCTCTGGTTATGGTGTTTTATGGGGTGAGTACAAAATTTTGAAACTAGAGAGAGCTTGTTCTTGAACAACCTGTGATAAATGCTACTAAATTGTGCACTTCAAAATAGTTATATTATGGGAATTCCACCTTAATGGAAATTTATATGAAAAAAATACTGAATTTTGCTATGTATAATGCACACATTTTTGCCCAAATTTGTGAGGGGAAAATGAGGGTGCGCATTATACATGGGCAGTACGAATTCTGTATTTACATGAATGTTTTTAATTCTTTTATTTATACTTCTGAGTTAGAAGTGTAACTCTAGAAATCAATAACAATATCCATACACAAAATAATACGCTGGAATATGATAATTTTTTTGTAAAAAAAATTTTATACATGAAATTTCTTGGACCTTGTATCTGTTCTTGTGTTTTGTAATTTTTACATAAAATTTCTTGCATCATAATATGTTAAAAAATAAGTGCTAATTCCTTTATAACACAAAAGGGTACCTAAATATAAAGAAATAAAAATTTCAATTAAAAAATAGTATTTCCCTGAAAATTTGACCCAAACACGTGGTGCACATTCTATACACAGAGGCACATTATACGTGGCCATATGTTATGGTAGTTAACATAAATACAAACTTGTCCACTAGGGGACGCTGCTTCATTAAGAAATATGACCAGTATTTTTTGGGAAAGGACAAGGAGTTAGGTTTGCAAATACATTTTCTGCTTATTTTGCATCTATTTTAGATATAAAAAAATAGAAGCAAATGTAAATATTTGAAACATTCCTGTAAAAACAATGTTTTACATTTGAATGTACCTCTTTAAAAAAAAGGTTGTGTGGGAGTTCCCTGGTGGTGTAGTGGCTTAAGGCTTTGTCGCTGGTGCTGTCAGCGCTGCAGCCTGGGTTCGATTCCCACCCAGGGAACTATCCACATACAAAAAAAAGTTTGTGAAGCGTCCATATTAAGATCTTCTGCTTGAGGAAAGTTCTCAGTTCAAAACTTAAAACATGAATAAATTATGCAACTAAATAAAGGGTTAATAGAAAGCATTTCAGAGACTCACATAAACCTAAATGAGCAGTGTCCAAGTATTTATATTATATGGAGTTCCAAATACTTTTTCATTATTGCTGTGAGTACTTAAGAGGGTCTTGAAAGTATTTATCCAAATTTTAATGAGCACAGCAAAATTTGGTCATCCAACTCACCTTATATCTTAAATTCTTGCTCTGATTCATGAAATAACTCATAATTTATTAATTAATAAGCTACCTTTGTTGAAGTTGTATTAGGAATAAAATAATTAGAACATACTCTCCCTGAGCTACTGTGGTCAAGGGTTTTAACAAAGCAACACAAGAAATGTCATGCATCCATATGTGTCAAATATTTATTTTCAGTTCCAAAACCATGTAATAAGTTACTCTTCCTACAAAGAGAATGTCTTCCTGCCACTGTATACGACATATCCCAGTTGTAGCAAAGAAAAATTAGCCCAGGGAAACATAGTCCTGAAAGTCAATCTGACCCAAAGCATTCTGATTAGTGCCAGATAACTAAAACATTGACAGCCATTCTCACATTCTTTTAATTTATAAAGTCAACATCCAGCATTTTCCAAGGCATACTAATAGGAAGCAAAGCCTTTCTAAGGACCCAGCTTATAAATACTATAAAGACGATACTTGAGCAAAGTCAAAATGTGAGAAAAAAGAACCAGGCAGTTCAGTATAGATAGTTTGGGATAAGACAAAATGTGGAGCCTGGAAAAAGAATCCAAAAATCCAGAAAGGTGAGCTTGATCATATACTTTTACTTAGAAAGAGCTGGAGGGAGTTCCCTGGTGGTGGTGTGGCTTAAGGCTTTGGCGCTGGCGCTGTTGGCACTGTGGCCTGGGTTCGATTCCCGGTCAGGGAGCTGCCCACATACCAAAAAGCAAAAAAAAAAAAAAATTTCAGAACGAAGAAAAAGCATGGGCTAAAACATAGAAATGAGTGCTCGCTTTGGCAGCACATATCAAACACAGAGGCGAGGGGACCAAAAACGTGTACAAAGAATGGGGAGGAGCAAGATAAATAATATTCACATCATTATATCAGTTGGTACATATCCCTAATGCATAGATGAGAAAACATTGACTAAATCACTAAGGAAAAGTATTTTCTCCAGTCACATTTTTCAAAAGCCAGACTCCACACATTTTTAGTTGCATACCCAAATCAGTAAGATATTTATAAACACATATCCCCATGACATGTATATTTATAGGTTATAAAGAATTATACTCCTGTATTCATTAGAAAGACTACAACAGAAGTTTTAAAAAATGAACTGATGGGGGTTCCCTGGTGGTGTAGTGTCTGGGCTTCCCCACTCTCACTGCTATGCCTGTGTTTGATCCCACTCAGGGAACCAACCTAAAAAAGAAAAGAACTGAGGATAACATAAACATTATTTTAATAACTATTTTAACTTAAAGAGGAACAAAATGCCTTCCCTTTGAAAATAAATAATATATATTATGTTACAGGAGATAATATAATATTTAATATGGTTCATTATTATAAAGCTTTATAATAATGTTTATATGTGAACATTATTATAACACATTACAATATAGGAATTTGTAGATCTGAGTTTAAGTTCATTTTACTTACATATGGGGCTGTCCAGAATGTATCCAGCCATGCAAAATGTAAAATAGAGACATTTATGGCTAGATTTTTGGGGGTCAGCCACATCTTAGTTGACCAAAAAAAAAGAAAGAGGCAGAACCAAATAGGGAAAAAAAAATCTATTTTTTTACTTTGCTTACCAAATCATTCTACTCATTTCCCTATATTGTTCACTAAAGATTTTTTGTTGAAATTCAAGCAAGTTTTGATCATACCTGAAGCCCAACAGTTTTTTTGTGAACTAATCAAGTGTTAATTATATCTTCAAACAATGGTTCAAAACCCACTGAAACCCTTAGAAGATTTTTAGTCAAGATAGAAATGTGGTTTCCACTAATTTTAACGGGTGCAGATTTTTAGTAACAAAATTGTATAATGATAGAAACATCTATTTAAAAATACTCTTTCCACAGCCTGTATTTCTTTTAGAAAGGGGTTGTTTTCTTTCTATTGATCAACTTCTTGGATCTTTGTAGCTTATTCTTCTTAATTAGGTTGGAAACAGCTTGTGTAGGAAATGTGTCAGCTGTGCCATTTTCAGACAGCTCACTTGTGGTTGCATTATTTGCAATGTCTTCAATCAATCACAATACTTTTTAAGCCACTAGTCCATTTTCTGAAGGTTTAGGTCAGTAGAAATTAAGGGAAAACATCCATAAGTTTGCATAAATGAGTTGCAACAAACTGCTATGTGTTGTAATAAAACTTGAATGAGAGTGTCACTGTCAACCCTTCCTTCAGGTTAAAGGCTTACCTCCCCGCCCCATTGTGGGTAATCATGACAGGCCCTGACCATGGACTCATTACAAAAGCCAGAGTAAGACCAAAGCTTAATGCCTTTTTTAGTTTTCAGAAAAAAATGAAAGAAAGAAAAAGAGATCTAGTATATTTTCTTCCCCTATCTTCAATAGATGTCTTAACTCACTCTGAAGACTAAAGTTTGTTGTCACCTTCAGCAAATCCTGATGGTGCTTGATAAAATTTCAATTCCTAGGTCCTCTCAAGACCTACTGAATCTGAGTAGCTGGGGCAACGATTAGAGTCATAAAACAAGCTTTAGAGGTTATTACTATACACCGTAAAGTGAAAAATTGCCTCAAATCAATGATTCCCAAGCGAAGTAGAAGAACAGCCTTACATAAGAATTAACTTGAGATGCTTGTTAAAAATATCCAGACACTGGATTCCATCCAAAACCAACTAAAACCAAATGTTTAGGGGTAGGACCTGGAATTTTGTATTTTTAAAGTGATTTCTCATGCAGGACCAAGTATAGAAATCGCTGCAGTCCGTATTATTGAAGTGAGCTTTCTATTATAGTAAGAACTCACCTTTTTAAAATTCCTCTCAACATTCTTTTGCTAGAAAGCTTTTAGAGTTCTTTGAGGTTATTTGGTTTAGATTTGTGACTCTTAAATTGTGGATCCGGGGTCAGCAGCACCACCATCAGCTGGGAACTTTAGAAATACAAATTGTCAGACCCCACCCCAACCTACTGGATCAGAAATTTTGGGGTGGGGCCCAGCAATCTGTGTTGTAACAAGTCCTGAATTAATACTGATATATGCATAAGTTTGAGACCACTGGTGGAGGCCAAATAATGAAAATTATTTGTCCTATTCTTTTTTGTGGGGGAAGGACTTTATAATAAATAATCTCATATTTAAAAACGGACTTAATTGGATTATTGACAATGAATAAAATGTTGAAAGTTGTATTACTGACAATGACTAGAATCTCAGGCTTCTCTCTGTTTCCCTTTATGCTGTGTGCTAAAGATGTTGACAAGAATAGCGCCATTTAAAATATTTGCATTGGGGGAGTCTGAGACTAGAATTGAGGAAATCTTTTAATGTGAAATTCTCACAAATACTTCCTCCCGAAGACCTTGTGTCAGTTCGTGATTTCCTGGCAGATGTTTTCCATTATACTGTTACTGGGTCATGACAGACTCTCTACGGTTTGCAGTTGCCATGACAACCACATTTTTTGGTCTGCAGAGAATACTATAGAGCTCAGAGGTGTACGTTTTCTCTTAGTAATGGAAACGTTGATCCATCAAAGGAATTGATTAGGTTGACAACTGTACATTTGAAAAATCAGCAGTAAATTTGAAGGATCACATTTATTACACATGCTTTATCCAGTGGACAGTGTACGGCTTCCACTAAGTTTTCTAGACAAATAAATATCCTGTGGTAAGCATACCAGTCTTTAAAAACTATAAAAATCTGGGGGAAATGTTTTATTATTGTTACACGCCAAATTTTTCATGAGGAAGGAAAAACTTTAGTGATTCATATTTACTGTTTTATTAATACATTTATGTTGATCTTATTTTCCTCTTGGTCACTTACTCCAAAAATGAAAGCAAATATTAATGTGCAAACCACTGATGATTTAATAACATTATAGATATGAAAACAATGTACATAGCATCTAATTTTTTGTAATTTCATTTGGGAACTTGTTATCTAAGGTAACAGCAGGTTTTACATACATAAAAATGCTATGGCAAAATATGTTAAGAATGGAGGTCCTTTGAAAAATGAACCAATTAGCATTTTTAAATTAAATCAGCAGAAAGTTTGCTTGCTCTCTCTCTCCCTCCCTCCGCCCCCACATATATGTCTGGGCATTATCATTTTTTCTCACAATTATTATTTATAATATACTGAAATCATGTTCTGGTTGGTTTATGACCTATATAAGAAGGAAAATTTTTCAAACAGGTATTTTAAATTATGGTAATTATTTTCAGTACGACGTCCCATGAAGTCTGGGTCAAAGTATAATTTTCATCCAGTGTACTGTGAAACCTAACTTCATTTCTTCTACTACAACAGTGATTAGAGACGAGCTCCATTTTTTATATATTTTTTTGGCAGTACTTTACTATTTTTTCTTGGTTTAATTTTGATTAAGTGTAATTGTGAATACACATCACACTGACAGGTGATTGTTCCATTTTAATTGCTTCTTAATTTTTGAATTAAATTATTTGTTATAACAATGAAAAATTGAAAATGTTTTCCCTTTTCTTTGTCTTGGAAAATGTAAAATTCTTTATATTCTTCCACTGACAAGCTTCTCTGAATTATAGATCATGAAATTACTGTATTTGGCATTTTTATTTTACCAATTGTATCTGTTTGCCTTGTATTAATATCAGTGATATGTGTACTTCAATTATTTTCTCTTTGTAGATTATATGCTTCCCAAAGTTCAATACTATGTCTTTGGTTGGTCTTTGTATCTCTTATATTACCTAACACGCTCATAGGTGTTCAGTAAATACTTGTTATAATCAATTGAAATAAAATACTTTATCCTCTTGTAGATTAAAACTGAATGAAGTAAATTTGGTACTGCCTTATTCATTTCAGAATTTTCCAAATAGTATAAAATTAACATAGATGAGTTTTATAATCTGAAAGAAAACTAAGTTTTAAAACACTAATAATTAGAAAAAAATTCGGTAGCCTACTTTTCTGCCTTGGTGTTTCTCTAAGCTTCGCCCCATCTGGTAATCATGACTGTGGTACTGGTATGTTTTCCTCACCCTCCACCTTTTCTGAAATTATGAATCAAATTTTTTAAGGTATTAAGTCTGTTTATCAAAGAGAAATTATCCATTCACACCCATAGGGGAAGCTGAGAGTCCCCTTTCTCATCATTCTGTTCTGTCCTTCACAATCCACCTCTCGGAGAACTTCAGAACTGAAAAGGAACTAAAAAACCATCGTAGGCTCTCTGTTGATCAGAACTCAAGCAACCAGTAATTATTTTTGCCAGTTGCTTGAATTTTTGCCAGTTGCTGGAGAGTACCAGTTGCTTGTGTATTGGTTAACAGAGAGTTTCCTTACATTTATCCAGCATCTACCAATGCCCAGGGATGCCGGTTAACTGAGAGCCTCCTGTATATTGGGCCACAGATTGTAATCTCTGAAGCTCCTGAAACCAGCAACACTGCAGTGAGTTAAGTGGGCTTGCTGGGGGCTATGATGCCTTGGAGCAATGGTTCCCAACCTTCTCCCACTTGTTTTTAAATACTGACACTTTTGTTCAGTGCCCATGTTAATGTAAAATAGTGGAAATGAGGTAATAAGTTAGGAAGGAAAAATTACTACACTAAAAGTACAAACCACAGGTTTAATTTCACAATATTCATAACAGTTAAATATTGGTGATGATGATCAAGTATTTAAACATTAAATTAAGAAACTACTTGAAAATAATTACGATTAAAGACAACACACTTACTTTTGCTCAGTCAATAACTAAACTGACCAAACAGTCTGGCTATGGATATATTTATATGTTTGAAGAAGTTCTAGACACATCCCCAAATGAATTATTCTGAAACTGTGCATAACGATTGGTAGAAGAGCAGTTTGGGGGAAGGGTTCATAGCCACGCCCTCACCAATCATCATTCACCAATGTGATCTAATTTTGAAGTGTCTCCATTAACAGTGATTCAAACTTAACATGTATTGTTCCATAACTAAGGTTTTGCCTTTTTTTACTTTACTTACTTTTTCACCATTACTGATTATTTTTTGCATACTCCTGAAATGCCCAGCACATACTCCCATGGGTACGTGTACCACCACTTGGGAACTGATGCCTTAGGGAGCACAAACCCCATTTAGAAGGAACCATGCAGACTCAGCTTCAGCCAAGCGAAAATGTAGGCCAGAATTACCAATTTTTCTCAAGGAAATCTAAAACTGGATTTTTATGTAAGCATCTCGATTTTTAAATGTTGACAACTGATAACACACACAAGAAGTACTGCCTGTCAAATATAACACATCTTCAAGCCAAATTTAAGGCATAAGCTGCCAGTCCTCAACATGTGGTGAGACCAAGGTCTCACTTCACAGATGAGGAAATTAAAGTTCAGATGGGTATAAAAACTTGCCTAAGATTATCCTGGATCTTAGACAAAAACTCCAGTGCTCTTTAACCATAGATGTTGGTTACTAGATATAGATATTTCCTTAACAAGTCAGGAAGGAAGTTTACAATCATATCCTCTGTGAGGATATAGTGTCTGGGAACTGTTTTATATCTTTGTGCATGGAAACAAAAAGTCATTTGTGTTTGTAGAACAGGAAGTGGTAAGAAGACTTTGAGTAGATGATATAGTACAACATTTGAGACGCAGGTAAGGTAATATTATCTAATTTGTAGTCATTGCAATTTTTTTTTAAACTCCTAGCTTCTTTTTTGCAACAGAACATAAGCTCTGAATTTCAGTTAGGGTTTTGTTGATTCAAAGTAACTGGTACATTCTATATTACTTTTACTAGATTAGTATTTTGATGGGTGTCTTAGAGATGACTTGTAATTTAGAAAAGGGAAAATGATCTACTAAAATTGCAGGAATTAATCTTTCACCAAATTTATATTATTACACTGCATTTTGTTTTCCGCATTTAAATTTCTATTTCTCTAATGTCTCAAGAGACTTCCAGTAGATCTTTGGTAAGTATCAATGAGACCATCTTTATTAGACGTAAGGTTTCTATTTTCTTAGATAAAATTTTGGCCCTTGATGAGATTTTATATTCAGATGGCCCAGTGTGTATTTCTCTCTGTCTCACAAACTACACAGGATTGGAAATAAGATCATTTGCATCAGAAATGGCTAAAATCTGAAGATGGAAATATGGCTAGAAAGACTAAGGAAGGCTTACATCACCAAATACATCACAAGATAAACTTCTAATGTCTAGTAAAATGACTCTCTACATAAGAGATTCTCAGCCCAGATCATCTGGGCAACTTACAAAAAGATACCGGTGTCCAACCAGGGATTCTGATTTAATTGATCTGGGAGGTGGCACTCACATATCTTATCCCAATCCATCTCCATGGAGTGCCACTAGCACATGGCTGAAATAGCAATGGGTCCAGAGTGGTGTATATCCTCATTTAAATCTTCATACCAATCCCTTGCTCCATCCCAGGGTATCCAGAATCAGTATCTGGAGAGGAGTGATAAGTCCATCCTTAGTCCCATTGTTGTGCTGACTCCTTAAGAGTCTTGATGAGTTACAGCCTAAATGCCACAGCTGATTGAGTTTATGATTGCCATTCAGGTATCAATTAAACTGTCTAGGGGAATGGCTTCCAGATAGAGTGGTTTGTGTCTGGATGACCTTTCAATTCTCCAGAAACTCAGAAATAAGCAATAAACAAAAGACCCTTCAGTTCTCTAGAAGCAATAAAGGAGTTTGCGGCATTGAGGGAACCAAGTACCACTTGCTGGACATGCTTAGGGACATGGTCACAGTAGAATTCACCTAACAAAGTTTAAGAACATTCCATAGATAGCACCAGAATGTCTACATGGAAGATTGAACTTTGGCTGGCAGGGATGGGAATAGCCTTTTGAAACCTGTCTCAAAGTTATATTGCATAACAAAAATGGTAGTTTTACCTAGATAATATGTTTATTTGCAATGCAAGAAGCTATGGAGCCCTGGAAGGCTGATAGAGATTATAGGATCAAGCACTCACTCACCTCAGTTATCTATTTGTGTTGCCTGTGATGGCTCGAGAACTGGCTGGTTGGCAAAGCTATTCTTGAACACAAAAAAGGGGAGACTGAATCCCCAAGTATGGACAGTGCCACAGGCTTAAAGTGATGCTTTGAGGGGAAAAACCATCGGTCTTCTGAATCACACTGGGTGGTGAGGCCTCCATTTCTAAATAAACTTAACCACAAAGGATTACAGTGCTTAGGGTTTATTTCTTTAAACTCAGTGCAATCACCTCCCAGGATGCTGGACCAGTTATTTTTTCAGTGCCACGTTGTGGACTCAGAATCCGCATCTTCTACTTCTTCCTCAATGTTCACTCTGAAAACTAATTTTTTGACCCTCAAAACATCAAAAATCTAATTATCCTTCTCTACAGGATAGCTGGGACAAATTACCATGAACTTGCTCCGCCAAAGGAGTCTAACCTCAGGGATTCCATGGCAATTTTCTGTGCCAAGATTTAAAGAGTTGCCACTTAACACTTTAAAGAAGAGAGAAAATATGGATATATACATTTATTTACACTTAAGCTCTGAGTAATTCTCTAATTTACATTCAGTCCCTGAATGCCTTCAGATAGAGGTTTATATGGTAGATAACCCACTTTAATACATTTTAATAATGTAAGTTTTAATTTTGAAACTTGAAATTTTAATACTTAACCTTAAAACCATATGTCTAGTGAGTACAAAACGTTAAATCAGTATTTATCCAATTGTGTTCTGCAGATTTTGAGTTTCATGGTTTATTAACAATTGCCGGGAGTTCCCTGGTGGTGTAGTGGCTTAAGGCTTCGACGCTGGCGCTGTCAGCACTGCGGCCTGGGTTCGATTCCCAGCCAGGGAGCTACCCACATACCAAAAAGCAAAAAAAAAAACCAAAAAACAATTGCCACAAATGCTCTCACGTGAGGGTATAAACACACACACACACACACACACACACACATTTACTAGGTTAGGAAATCCTGTTTTTTAAACAAATGTAAACTGGCTTATTTACTCTAAATCTTCAAAAGTCATGCCAATTAACATTAGGAAGATACACATGAGCACATTTTCAAAATTATTCAACCAATCTATCCGTTTTGGAGAATCATGTGATGAGACTAGTCTTTTAAAAAGAACGTCAGAGAATGTGTTCAACATGATGAACTAGAAAACCATGGACTTTGGAATCCCACACAGGGTTCAAATTTCAGCTCTTTCACTTACCCAGCTATGCAGCCATGAGCAAGAGACACGATTTATTGAGTAGAAATTGAATAAATAATATCTGTCTCACAAGATTGATCTGAGATTAAAAGATGTAAATTATGTAAAGACTTTGGGACACAAAGGTCCTCAATATATCAATAAATTTGAATTTATTCCCTTCCTTCACTTCAGAGTTGCTTCTGATGGCCCTTCATGCCCATGCACATGTGTTTATATGACTCTAATCAGATTTCACATATGGATCTTGTTCTTACTTCACTTAATTATTTACTATCAATATGGACCTGTATTAACATAGTTTATACAACTTAACAGGCTAGGTACTATTTCCATGGTATTAAGCACTAGTTTCTTTGGACAATTGCTTATTGTTGGACATTTGAGTTATTTTCAAATTTTTCCTTTCATAAACAGCTTTGTATGAACAGCTTGGAACAAATTACTTATTTGCTTTTAAATTCTTTTCTAGGAGCATATTCCCCAAAGTGAAATTACTAGGTCAAAGGAAAGAAACCATTATACAGCTTTTGTCACAAATAGCTCTGCAGAAAATTTGAACCAATTTATAATGCCACTTAAAATATATAAGCATACCTTTTTACCCTAACCTTTCACCAATGGATCTTTATTGCTTTTGCTAGTTTAATGGGTACATACTGGTACCTTAAATGTGCTTTAAGACAATTTTATTTAATCTCCAGAATGCTGTTAATTTTTGAGTATGCTCGTTTACTGCCTTTATTTTAATGCAAATGTGCACACTATTCTACTTTTTTGATATTTGTTGCCTAGAATCTGAACATCAAGGTTATAAGATCTCCAACCAACCTCATGCTTTATGTCAAATATTGGTAATGTAATATGTAACAACTGCTTCTTTAAGATGACTAGCAAGCTTTGTCATGTGATTCCAATCCTTTGCTCCCCAACCACTTCCCTTTTTCCAACCAACCTTCTAAACTCGATAGAGCTTAGTGGGTCCCAAATTATTTTAGTACAAGAATGACATCACCAAATATTCAGGGTTTAAATTTCTGTGTTATGGTTGGCCCAGTGTGATTGTGATATCCAAGATTCTCTTAAAACCCTGATTCCAAGTTTATATCAATAATTTATATCTATGGGAAAGCCTTTATGAGATCTTGATAATTTTCAAATTAATATGGAGAGAGAATCTAGCTAAGTGTGAAAGATAATTACAGAGGACTGTCTATTTCATATACTGCCAAGCTCTGCCGCCAGTATTTTTCTCCATTGCCAGGGTCTCTGAGTAACTTTCTGCTCTTTTTTAGGACTAATCTTGACTTTAGAAAAGTTCCATCTTCATTTTGATAACTTAGTGCTAAGTTACAGGTTCTGCTAGTCCTGTCTTTGTCCTACAATATATATTAGTTATTAGTAATAACTAATTTATCTGTCTTAAACCCGAGGATTAAGGTACTGCCTTGGTTTTGCCTCTATTGGCACCCCACAGGGATAGTTATCAGTTACCCAAAACTCAAGCTTTTTGGTGAGGGGAGAGGTGGTATGTGACATGTTGACTGACTTTTACTAACTATGAAGGGATGAAAAGCTAGGTGAAGTGTAAGCCAGAGTATAAAGCTCTACTATTGTTTTCCAGGGAAAAGAGTGTGTGTCGTTCACATGAGAAATTGAGCATAGCTCTCTTGCCAAGGAGCACAAAATGAGGAATCGTTTATAGGAGTATGCATGACTCAAAATTTGGCTTCTCTAGTATATTGGGGAAACACATCCCCTTGTAGAAGAACAGATACTGAGGACTGGGTATTGAGAGAAAAGAGGCAGGAGAGGGAGTCAAAGAGGAAATAACAGGGGAATTGTCTGCACAAACAGTTCACTAGATGTCACCCCACCCTTGAGTCAGGATTAATGTTTTTCTAACACAACACACTAGCAGGAAAGGTGCCTTCTGTTTCCTGGAAAAAACCTCTTATTTGTCCCCAACCTAAATTGGTGGAATATCTATATGTTAAGAATGATTCCAGGTCATGAAACTAACCTTAGGTTTTAACCAAAGGATTTTTTTTTGGCGGGGTGGGGGCGGGAGCAGTAGCTCCCTGGCTGGTAATCGAACCCAGGTCGCAGCATTGAGAGTGCCGAAGTCTAGCCACTACACCACCAGGGAACCCCCCACTAAAGGATTTTTTTTTTTCGCTTTTTGGTATGTGGGTAGCTCCCTGACTGGGAATCGAACCCAGGCCGCAGCGCTGACAGCGCCAGCGCCGAAGCCTTAAGCCACTACGCCACCAGGGAACTCCCTAGGATTTTTAATGTACATGAAGTTTTGATTGTTGAGTGATAATGCACTATGTTAACTTATTATGTAATTTTTATATAATGTGTATTTATTATATAGAAATTTGAAATGCAAATAAGCAAACATGGGAGAAAAAGCCTATATGATATGACCTTATCTCCAGAAATAAAATTATAAACATTTTGATATATTCTTCTAGAATTCTTCCTACACACACACACACACACACACACACATACACACTCTCTCTCTCTCTCTCTCTCAAAAGTTGGCTTATAAAATACATATAATAAATTCTTTCTAGATTAATAAATTCTTTTTTTACTGTGAATATATAATATCACTTAAATGGCATAATAGTATTCTATTATTTATTAACCAATTCCATATAATCAAACGTTGGTACTATATGTTTGAGATCCTAATATGTTAAAAAAGACGTGAACCTTATTTTTCGCATATGTTTGATATCAACTTGCATGACTTCATCAAATCTTACTTAAACCATTTAACATTTCCCTTTGAAGTAATTGTTCAGACTTCTAAAAAAAATCTGATAGTAAGCCACCTTTATCCAGGTATTTAACACAAAAATCTGTGTTTACCACTAAGTTTTCATTTCTGAGGAAAAAAAATGATGACTTGCTGGATGTTTTTACCCCAAGAAAACCTGGTATGGTGGGTGCACGTTTCTTATTGAACGGAGTGGGGCTAGAAGGATTCATGGACAATATTTTACGTGTGTGTATGTCTTTTACTGGCAAGAGATTTTATAGATTTCAAGGTTTTTCAAAGATGTTATTGATATATTCTTGAGAGCCAGATGTTTCTGTGTTTAAATTCCTTACTGGCTTAGTTCAGGCAATTTATTTGATTTCTGTGATCTCACATTCCCATCTGTAAATTAGAGGTCATGATATCTACCTTGAAGTGTCATTGGAATTAAATGAGATCATGCTTTTAAAGCTTCTCATTAACACAAGCACTAGGATTTTATTTTCTGTTTATTTAAGTGAATCTTTTCCTTTCTCAGAAATGCAATCCATGATTCCTCACATCGGATGGGTGTATGAGTAAATAACACACGTTTAACTCTGTAAAATATTTAAAGATATTTTATTGAACGGCAGAATTATGAGTAAACCATCTTTGCTGATGTTACTTCCATGTGACTTTTATCAATACACTTTTGGTCTGTTTCCTCTAAGTATTATACAGCCTTATAATTTTTGTCTTCCTCTGATGTTTTTTTCTCCTCTTTAATCCTTATTGACCTGGCAAACTAGTGAAGTCAGTAAGATCATCATAAAATAAGTTCTGTTAGGTTATGAATATACCATTTCAGTCCCATTGATATTTGCCATGTGCTTATTGAATACACTAGGTTTTGAAAGAAAATAATGATCTGATACTCTGGCAGCTCATTCTCCATACCCTTTCTGTAAGAGTGTACATAATAATGGGAAAGAGGTTGCTCTTGTTTGACGAAATATTTTATTGTCTAGCCTGGTCAAGCCTCACAGCTTTGTTTGCACCTACCCAAAAAGTGAAGAAATAAAACAAGAACACTTCTATCCCTTCTCGTTAGTACTCACACGCACACATGAACGCAAGCACGCATGCGCATGCATGTGTGCGCACACATCCCCCTTCAATGGTCTCCCCAAGAGGGTATTGTGTCCAAGGAATGTTATATTGTATTGATCCTATGCATTACCTTTATCAGACATGAATTCTTTCTCAGTCAAATTTACTAAACAAAAAACATCACTGCACTAGAATTACCATGGAAACAAATAGTGTATGCTTGGTGGATGTGTGTTCATGTACATAATTCTGTGTACATAAAATTTAGTTCTTTGTTTCTCAAAATTTCTGTGCCCTATAAAAACAGTAAGAAAATAAAACCAACTAGATGGGAATAGGTTAATTGTTTTTTGCAAGCACCGCTTTTCTAGTACCAGGTATTTTCTATCTTTTTCCCTAGGTGGGCTTGTCTGAATGTTTCCAGAAGTTAGTAGATGGTGACTTTTATCTATGCTTTCTGTGCTGAACATGTCTGCTTTTACCTTGGATACTGCACAAATTGTGGTGCTCAAGCTGTTTTACTATTTAAGGCTGTACTTGCTCAAGCTGTTTTACTGTTCACTACTGCTATTAACATCAAGACCTCAACATTTCAAAGAGAGGTCAAAATAAACACATTTTCTTTCTTTACTCAATGGGTATTTATGGAGTGTTTAATATGCAACAGACACTACTTGTATTATTAAGTATTCATTTATGTCATTAAATTATTTCTTTTTTTGTTTGTTTGTTTTTGGTTGGTTCTCTGATCAGAAAGCAAAGCCAGGCCATGGCGGTGAGAGCGCCAAAACCTAGCCACTAGACCACCAGGGAACCCCCATTAAATTATTTCTATTAGACGTGTTTATTCTCACTTTGGAGAAAGAAAATTTGTATTTAGACTACAGTTTTATATTCAATATATACTTTAATTCAATTGCTGCTCATTGTATTTGCTTTACAAGGTTTCTGGTTCATGAGGCTTACCAGTTTTTGCCTGTGAACTTTGTCAGAAAAGAATGTAAGTCTTTAGACTGCTTTCCATCATTTTAAAGTTTAGAAAGACTTTAAGTTTATTGAAGTAGTCAACATAATTACATTTTCACCTATCCACTCTCATTGAACAAATTCCGTTTCCTATAAATTGAGATAAACCAGTAAGAATAAAACTATATATTTGGGGAGTTCCCTGGTGGTGTAGTGGCTTAAGGCTTAGGTGCTAGCACTGTCGGTGCTGCGGCCTGGGTTCGATTCCCAGCCAGGGAGTTACCCACATACCAAAAAGAAAAAAAACAAAATAATAAAAAACAAAAAAAAAAACAAAAAAAACAAAACAAAACAAAAAAAACCATATATTTCGTCTTGGGCTCAGCTGCAAATTGTAATGTTATTTATTCTATTCTATTTTGGAACATCTTTTTACACATCTGACACAGTGCTAAACAATGGAGACATGAAAATGAATAAAAATCATTGTCCTCAAGGAGCTTCCAGGACTGAGTGACATGCTAAATTGTTTTCCTCCATCTGATGGAGGAATGGTATAGAGTGGTTCCATGGACTTTCTCCATTGCATACGCCCATGAGTTAGATTGCAAACTCAAAATTGAGTTACTAAGGGCTCCTAGAACTAAGGATTCGTACATATAACCATTATTTATCACTATTTATTGAAGAATCTATGCCAATAATTTATTATTTATTCTTTCAGCAAATTTATTTTTAAAATATCTAGCACTTATTTATAATAGTTACATGCATTATACTAAATATACATGCATATATGTTTTGAGTGTAAATATTAACTCTTTAAACACAAAAACAACCTTGCAAAGAAGGTATTATTATTATTATTATTAATTTTATTATACAAAAGAAGAAATGAAGGCTTGGAGCGATATACCTAATAATAACAGGGCTGGAATCAAAACTGGAGATCTGGAGCCCATACTTTTAATTGCCACATTATACTGGGTATTGAGGATTGAATGATGAGCACATCAAACACTTCTAACTTCATGAGACTGCAGTCTAGTTAGGGAGACAGATTTTATTTTATTTTTTTGCTTTTTGGTATGTGAGTAGCTCCCTGACTGGGAATCGAACCCAGGCCACAGCGTTGACAGCGTGAGCGCCGAAGCCTTAAGCCACTACACCACCAGGGAACTCCTGGGAGACAGATTTTAAAACACACAACTACATACACATCAATAAATAGCAATATGTGCTTGGAAGTACAAATATAGGATATTAGGAGAAAACTACAGTGAAGAATGTGATACAATCTGATAAGGATAGAGAAAATATTCCTGAAAATTAGATTTGAGCTGTTTTCTGAATTAATCCTAAGCAAGCATTAAATGGGTGACTGTAATGGAAAAGAGGTTGGAGGTCAAATAAATCATTCAAAGATAGAGGGCAAGGTCACGAGGCAGAGGACTATGGTGGAGTGAAAGGAAATCCAAAGTGGCTGAGACATCTTTAGCAAGGAGGAGGTTGGCAGGCAGGTAAAGTATTAGAAGCCCAGTTAATGCTGAACCATACAGGCAATGTTGGGAATATTTGTCCAGTTCCCAAGAACTTTGAGAATGAATCCAGTCAATGATTTTAAGCTTCTGAAAGTTCTATCTACCTCCAAACTCTTGACACTTTTGCAAACCTACAGCACATAAGCACAAAGACACACTTGAAATTTCAATTTTTCTGAAGAACACTTCATTGTAAGTATATCTTCAGTTGTCTAAAGTTTTATTTGAAGTTATTTATTACTTATAATTTTAATTACTTTTAACTTATTTTCATTACCTTTTTAGCTGGTTGTTGAATTTTTGGCTAACTCCATCTACCCAGAATGTTCAGTGTTTGCATCAGTAATGTGGATTGTCTGTAAGTTTTGAAATACTACCTCAAGATAAGTATAGTGTATGTTGTAGTATAAATATTGTGTTAGTACATATGGGCTGCTGTAACAGAAGACTACCGACTGGGTGGCTTATAAACAAAGGAGATTTATTTATTACAGTTCTGGAGGCTGGGAAGGCCAAGATAAAGTACAAGCTGATTCAGTGTCACATGAGAGCCTGCTTCCTGGCTCATAGAAGGCTGTCTTCTTCCTGTGTCCACACACAATGGAAGAGATAGGAGAGCTCTCTGCCGGCTCTGCTGTAAGGGCACTAATCACATTCATGAGGGCTTCATCTTTATGACCTAGTAACCTCTGGCCCCACCTCCTAATACTAGCACATTGGGGATTAGGATTTCAACATATGAATGGGGGACGGGACACAAACTTTTCTCTTCTGTAACAAATATGATGATACTTATCCATATTTCCATAGAAAATGTGTGCATAATTCTACCCCCATCATTTTCTTATAAGAAGGTACTTTATTATTATAATTTGGTATCTTTTATTTTGCATTGAAATGTGGGCATGAATAAAATATATGTTTTATCAAAAGTCTTTTTTTCAATGAGCCAAGGTCAAACAATACTTGAGAGTCATATTATGCCCTTATTGCCTGAGTCATTCATTACTACACAATAACAACATTTCTATAATGGAGAATGGTGCAAAGGTTGGTGGAGGCAGAGGGAAAAGAGACCCCCAAATCCAGGTGTCCCTAAAATGAACAAGGAAAGGCTTCAGAGCCTGGTCTGAGGCTCCACATGAAGTGGAATTTTGCCAGTTATATGTATATATATTTTTTTTTCTTTTTTTTTCTTTTTTTCTTTTTTTTACACCATCAGGGAACTCCCATCAGTTATATTTTTAATGGAAGGGAACAAAAGAAATAAAATGTAAAAATGCATGGAAATGAGAATATCACATAACTGCAAAGAAGTGATGGACTTAGAATTTCAGGGAACGAACAAAGCCAAGGCTGGTAATAAGACAGGACAGGTATGCAACTTGTGAAACATCGAAATGAAAGTGTCTAGTTTGCCAGCTTTTGAAAATAAGCCTATTTTTCACAGAGGTAGATTTTATGACCCGTAACAACAGAGGACCTATGACCAATAGAGGAACTAGAGTCTGCATTAAATCATGAGACTATTTCTTGAGAACATTTTCCTTTTATGTGAGAAATTACATAAAAATATTGTGATGAATATTGGTAAAATGGAATACACATTGTTGAGACGCATCAAAATTTCTATTTTTATGGACATGAGTAGCCAAGAAAAGTATACAAGAAGGAGATGATCAATATGTATGTACAGAGATTTGGCTCCTGATAAACACCCATATGATAACATCAGGTCTAGTCAGCACATTAGTGAAATTTGGCAAGATTTATGAATTGTCTTAGCAACCTCTCCTGGAAATGAAGTTTGGCTGATGCAATGCCATCTTAGGAAAGGCCAGATCTGCATATCATTAACATTTGTGTTGGTGGGTTCCCAAAATTGGTGTAGTCTGACCCAAAACGAGTGTCATAATGAAAGCCCCCGCTTGCTATACAGGAGTGTGAAACCATCAGAGGGAAGCAAAGAATGAGACATTTCCTCAAGCACAAATGGCTGGTGTCTAAACTAGTTGCAATAGTGCTATGTTGAGCAGCTGCACCTGCATGGTAACCAGGGAGCTATCTGGCTATGAATATTTGTTTCACACATCAGAATTTAAACAGGATGGAATATACTGGGCAACATCTCATGAAAATGGAGAGGGGTTTTCTTCCTCATTCCATAATTTGTGTCTGAAACCTTAAAATAGAAGTAAACCGTGACATAATGGTGTTTTTATCTATGGAAAAATACACATTTTTCTAGGCAACTAATGGCACTTAAAAGGGAAACATGGCTATTGGGCCACTGACCACTCCCATGTTATAACTATCTCAGAATTTCCTTTTTAAGCAACCTTTCCTAGAGACCCAGAATTGGCTGGACACCAATTTATTCTATGCCAAAAAGTTATTTCTCAGGCCCAGTTATCTAGAAAGCTCATGAAATGTGTGCCTTGGCAGGCTGAAGAAAAGAGATATTTAAATTAGGTTTTCCGGAGGAACTCTCAGAATTTGCAGTCCTAGATCCCATTTTGGCTTGAAGAAGTTGCAAAGATAGAAGCATTAATAAAGAAAAAATAAGGAGCATTGTTCGTTTTACAACCCTAGGCATAATTTGTTTTATCAGGTCCTTCCTAGTAGACATGAAGGGAATGGTTAAAGGATCTAGAACTACGGATCTCCTAAAATACCCATTTGCACATGACCACAGCTATTTGGATAACCTTAAGGAAAGGCCTGGAAGTTAGAGGCAGGATAAAGGTCTTTATGTGCAGCCATTTGGGCCAGATGAGTATATCGAAATCAAAGAGGACCACGAGATTACTCTGGGATCCACGTCAGGGAGGTCCAGAAACTGATAATGACTTAGAACTTAGCTTATTTATACCAGTTACAACATCAGCTATGGGCTGAGTCCAAAGAGACTGCAAACACACCTTTTAGTTGTTCAGAAACTACCCTGGCTCTCTTGACCTCTGCTGCCTTATTTCTATAGCCTCAAACAAATCCCTTTCCACTCCGCACCATTTCCCCCCCGCCAAGGAAAATGATACTCCTTTAAGGAGAAAAACTTCAGTTTATTTAAAAGGAAATAAATTTTGATCTTTAAATTTTGCTAAGCTTAGCTCTTGTCATGTATTACAATTCTAACTTCTACCTTAGAACAGATCTCCCAAACTTTATCACAGAAACCAAAGGGATCCTTTATCCAATTCTACTTAAAGTCTCAGCACATATCTCATCTCTTTCAGAAAAATATCCACAATAGGCACTGTTAATTCTGTATTCAAATATTTTATATTTCATATATCAAAACTTTTGCTGCAGCCTGGGTTTGATTCCCAGCCATGGAACTACACCCCACCCCACCCCAAAAAAAAACAAAAAAACAACTTTTGACAAAAGTTCAAAAGTTTGGTAAAATACCCTCTTGGCAAAAGGTGGCAAAACAAACACTCTAAACATGGCTTCTGATGGTCATTACAAAATGACACACAAAAAAATGACAGAAGCTTCTAAGTAAAGAAATTTGTAAACTTCTGGGGAAATGGCATATGCATATCATTTTTAATCTATTATATGTCAATTTTTTGAAAAGTGGAAATAAAGGGAAAAATAAGATTTATCTTATCTTTCCTATATGAACTGTTAATTCAAAATAAAAAAATGGAAGAGAATAACTTTCTCCATTCCAACTACTAAATGTACAAGGAATGATAGGATTAGATTGTCACTAATTTTCAGCTTCTAATAAAACAATGACTCTAAGTTGTTAAAAGGAGTTCCCTGGTGGTGTAGTGGCTTAAGGCGTTGGCGCTGTCAGCGCTGCGGCCTGGGTTCGATTCCCAGCCAGGGAGCTACCCACATACCAAAAAGCAAAATAAAAACAAAAACAAAAAAGACCCTAAGTTGTTAAAAAAAAAAAAAAAGAAGTCCAAATGAGTAATTTTAAAGATTTTATTGGCTTTCTTCAATGATTCATGAATCTGGCAGCATACGATCTAGCAGATGGAAAGGAGCTCCAAGTAGCTGTACAACACAAAAGAATTTTATAGGCAGAAGGGAATAGGAACAAGGAAGTTGTATTAGGGCAAAACATGGATTGATTAAGGCAAGGCTACTTTCCTTCAGGGGACGGCATGGATCTGTGAGGCAGATTACCTAACCAGGGCTCATTAAGCAATTCCTGATTTGCTGGTTTAAGATTCTATTTCTGGGACAGCCAAAACCATAATTAAGTTTAAGTCTCATTTTAGTGACATGGAAGTCAGCGTTAAGTGCCTGTATATAGGGACTGATGTCTTGTTTTTAACAAATTCATGATTATGAATGCTTAGTATCACTAAAAAGTTAACCTAACCTTATAATGATAGTACATACACAACCTACAAAGTAAAAACTTGAAAGTGATCAAACTTCTAGATCTGAGTACCAGAGGAAGATGTTAAATAACACCAGGGCGATGCAATCAGTAAAATGGAACCGCCTTATTGAGCATTTCATTTTCATGACAATACAGTTATTTGCATAAGTTCAATAAGAATCTCTTCTCCTTGTAATAGGACACAATTGGAAATGCTGGTCACGTTACCAAGGTTTTGACTGCAATGCCGTGTTGGGAATGATGTCCATACAATCAGATGTGATCAGACAATTTTAAGGAACTAATAAGGTTGAGTCAATAAAGCTTCTTTAAAAATCTGCCTCGTCTCTTGCCGTCAGGTTTTGCAGAATCCGTAGAGTTGAATAAGAAAGGTCATTTTCTGGTAGGCCCAAGAACCTCGATATATTTGGGGGAACTTGAGAAGAGAGGAATTCATCTAAAGCTATAGGTACTATAGGTGAAGCTTGGTGACAAGTTCTGGGCTAGGCTTCCTAGTAGTCTTGAGAGGCTTTTACAAGTCCAAAGTGAGATTTCTTATCCAGCAAAGCAGACTTAGAAAGAGCCCATGTGGTCTTCTCTGTCCTGCGGCACTGGTATAAATAATCAGACCAAGTTTAATGAGATTAAATTTATCTTGCTAACAAATTAGTCTTACTGTGATTATCTTTGATAGAAATGGGAGTGACTATAGATAGAAAAAATATATTCCAATGGGCAACTATCTCACACCCTTGTGGATATCAGATTCTAGTCCTGCACAGGGTCTTTAAGGTTTTGTTATCTACCTACTTAAGTGGGCTGGATCCTGAATTCATTGAGTTTCCTCAAATATCTGGCTATCACTACCTAAACTAACATTTCCAATTTGCTCCTGCCCTTCTGATTTGTAATAACTAAGTTTATTCTTAACCATTTACTTTATGTTCACAGCTACAAATGGTCTATATCAGAAAATAATAATAAGCACCTCACAACATCTGCTTTGGTAGGATGAACGTAAAATCTTGATGTCTTAGGAGAGGTCTCATGGTGTTCATTGTATTATTCGACAAATAAATAATAAAATAAAACAACAACCAAAAAAACACGAAAAAGAGTTGTAGGGGGATTCCCTGGTGGTGTAGTGTCTAGGCTTCGGCACGCTCAATGCCACAGCCTGGGTTCAATTCCCAGCCAGGCAGCTACCCTCCCACCTCCCAAAAAAGAATTTTGATGTTGTTTTGTTCCCATAAATAGAGATTGGGAGAAGAAAAGACTTCAGAATTGTATGTGTGTGAGTGGTAAGGCAGTACATTGGTTTAGACTGGACTAGTTTAAGCTGGACAGGAAAATTTAAGCTAAAAAAATGGCTAAGGCATTCCATTACCCCTCATGGATTGCTTTAAGGACTCAGTTTAGGATCGTGGGTATCACAGCTGCACTACAAACCAGCTGATGCTTTTTTACTTCAGGAAAAAGAAAACCAAAAATTACTCTTTGAAATTTAATGAAACATACAACTATCTTTGAACTAATGAAGAACAGTTTTAAAATTGTATTAAGATTTTTAGTTTTTAAGGCCATGATGAGAGTGAGAAAATTACCTGAAAAAATATTATGCCCAAATCTTTCAGGATGCCTGCTGCCATTTCAAATATTTGAATTCCATAGGAAGCGTTGGCCAAAACTCACATTATTGTGTAACCATGGCAAGATTTTCCTTGTTCTTTTGTGCTGTTTTGCAAATAAAACTCTTTTGTTTACAACTGTAGATACCATTTATTTTCTACCTGTTATGAGTAGGACAAAACAAATGAACATAAATATTTTATTTATAAAACATTATTAATTATTTTGCTGCTTGTTTTCCTTTATTTATACATTATTCATTATTTTGCTACTTGTTTTCCTTTACTTCCTGAAAATTTACATTTAAATAATATTTTTTAGAAATTCTTAGAAGTAATGTGTTCGCCCTCATTTTTACATTTCAATATATAGCCCTGGATTGCTATGATTCCAGATGTGTAATAAATATCTACTTACTGATAAGGAATAAATGCCTACCCATAATAATATCTGGAAGAAATGCCTCCCTGAGGGTTATGGCTGAGATCCACTTGGAGGTAATAAAACGACAAAACATCTTTCATTTCTATCATTCCCTCGGAGATGACTGCAAGAAGAATGGAATGTATATTCCTGTAGTGCCCATCATAAAGATTTACACAAATTGTTCCTTTCTTTCAGATTTCTGCTACTTTCCTCGGTGTTGCATACTGTCATTAAATTCTCCACCCTCACGATTACAGCTTCCATTACCACCCACATGGCACTCCGGCTTTATCCATGGGTGGCAGATGTTATCACCATATGTCATCCGATCAATTTTCCATTCAAGGGTAATGTAACGTTTGGGGGAAAGCCAACTCACACTTTAGTAAAGGCTTTCTCTGCAGTCTTCACCAGCTATAAATGCAAGCATCCTTTCAACTTCTTGGCTCTGATACCTAACCAAAAAATCAGCAGGGATCTTAGAGATGCTTTGCATGTTTCCGTGTTAGCTGGGCTCTCTCTCACTATCACCTGCCAAATTGTTTCCTATTAAGGAACTTGGCACGGTTTTGCTTTTGTCTACTTTCATCTCAGAATATCTGGACAGAGAATCGTTAGATAGATGAATACCAGAGAGTAGCGATTTCAGGTCTGTTTCAAGAAACTGTTACTTTTTGTTTATTGCTAGGATCTCTGTCTCACCTCCTCGTTCCAGAAGTTGGCATTGCTCATAGATTTTGAAATTCTTACTCCATATAATTCTAAAGGGTAGCCAAATTTAAGACAAGATCAATTTATCTGTACAGTTCTAATTTGTGCATGCTTGCTCTCCCTTTCATTTTGTTTTGTGTTTTTCTCCCAACTCCATTCCCACTTTTGCTTTGGATTGTTAACATTTCTGCATTTGATTGAACACGTTCTTTGCCAGTTACTGTGCGGTGCTCTGCATATTTAAATATTAAATAAAATAAAATTCTTCCAGGTTTTTCACATCTTAAAGATAAACGTTAGCTTATTTTGAAACCAGTTCAGTCTAAGTCATTGCATTTCCCATCCATGGTGGGTAATTAAGGTGTGAACTGTTTGGGAGAAGAGGAAATGGAAATGATTACTTGTTTTTGTTAATCCTGAAATCATCACCCTCTAAAGCACTGATGTTGCCTACAATTTGGTGAAGAAATTTCTGTTCACATTATTCACAATTATCAATCATTTAAAGGTTTGGATTATGTCTTTTTTCCATTATTGTCTTACCGGTTTCAAGTTATCAAAATCGTATGGTTGAAACCCCTTAATTCCAACGATCACTTGACTTGCTTTTCTCCAGATATTTTCTAGTTGCTTTATGCCTTTCTTAATCTGTGATAACCAGTAATTACTGTGATTTCAAGTGTAGACAATCTGCAATTTTATATGAAATAAAATATACTTCCTTTTAAAATTTCTCATTTACTATACTTACAGAAGACAGGTAAGTATATGGGCATTTTTGGTAACATGAAATGATGTCTTTAGGAACCAAAGTGATATCAATGGTTTCATGAGTTATAACTGATATTCAAAAATCATCATAGTTTAAGATTTAAATAACTTGTTCTTAAGTTATAACTTTATATCTACTCCTAATGAAAATCACCAGCTACTTTATTGTTTATTCATAGTGACCTCTCCAGTTTTCTATAGCTTATTCTCATTTATTTATTATGGCACACCTCAGACAATTTGAGCAGAATCGACACTTGGATATCTTTTACTGTTCCTCAAGAATATTCTATTGGGGGTTCCCTGGTGGTGTAGTGGCTAGACTTCTATGCTCTCAACAGCTGCACTGCCTGGGTTTGATTCCCAGCCAGGGAACTCCCCCCACCCCCCCACCCCCCCAAAAAAGAATATTCTATTAATATCACTTAATTGTTATAAAATTAACAACCCTATTTGCAGCTGTTTTCAGCATGAATCCTTGAGGAAACCATATTATCAATTATCTTTTTATCCATAGCATCTCATTACTAAGTAAATTATTTATCTTTGACACACCATTTCCCACATTTCTCTTTTAACTTAAATGTTAAAATTTGTGATAGTTTTGGAAGCAATTTTTAAAATGATCACTTACTCTCATAAAAATTTATACTCTTAAAGCTTTTAACAAAGAGATCATGAGGCACATTGTTTTTTTTTCTCACAAAATACTTTGTCACCTTTGCTCCCACTGTCATTCCAGTTACTGCTATAGTCCAGGATCTTCTTGATGGTTATGCATTCTCCTGGAATGCATCTTGGTGGCAGAAAGTATATCTGCTGTTTAATTTGGGTCTCTCTCCATACATTGCCCAATTCAGCCCTCCAGTCCTTTAGTTTAAACCATATATGTTTATGTAAGAAATAAAGTTTCTCCATTAGAATAGAAGCTCCATAAAGTCAGAAATTTGGTGTTGCTTACTGGAGTATTTTATTACCAAGAAAATTATATTTTACATAAAAATGATTAATCAATATTTGTGAATTCATGCTATTAGAAGTGCATTGTTAATTTTCTACAAGTGACTAAGGAATAGATTCTTATTAACTTGCATTGGTCTCTAAATTATTTTACTAAATATCACTGTTTGATGACTATCCTGGTCTTCTCACATGGGTAGCGTTCACACCGATGGTTTGCTAGTCTCCTGGCACCCGGGCTACTTACAGCAATATGCAAAATACTTTGGTGAGTTAAATCAAACTTTACCCTTGAGTTTGTACAACTGTTTGGATGACCACCAAAAAGTCTTGCTGATGTGTTTACTCCTAAGAATCAGCTAGCTCCAGAGTAGTTTTGTATTTTTTAATAGCTTTTGATTTGATACTGCTGAATCTCAATTTCAAAATGCAATTTAAGAATCCTTTAACTACCTCCTCACTGAATATTGGAAAGAAAAAATTATTTTCTATTTTTTATGTCTTGATATGTTTGTGTGACCAGAGACAATAAAATCAGTCTCTTTTCTTTGACGGTTTGGTTCCTTGCAAAGGTCTTTTTGTTTCTGAACTATATAATTTTAGCTGCATCTAGATGATCACTTTTCAAGATAATCTGAATTCCATTTATTTGGCAAATCTTTGACTTTCAAAAATAGAGGTTTTATTAAAATTGCCTCTTTAGCTGGTTAAGCATGAAAAGTTTTTATTTAATCAATTTGTGCCAAGCTTCATCTATTTTCTTAATGGTCATTTGTATTGTCCTAAAACCTTACCTCTACATCTCAAATGGAGAAACCTTCACCAACTTAATATATAATACATTGAAGTCCCTTCCTATTACAACATGCTCTAATTTGAGACTTGCTTAAAAGTTGGTGATTCTTTTACTCTTTTAGGTTATTTCCATTTTCCACTTTTTAAAGAATTCTTAACTTATTCAATAATGGTGTTTAGTCTTTAGAGATTTTGTAATTTTTCCTTGCCCTGAAAGATTTTTAAAGTCACTCCGACTACTCTCAAAAGTTCTGTTTCCTTTGCTTCTGACACATGGAGCCGAGTTCTGGTGGTGATCTAGGGTCCAACTTCCAATGTTCCTTAAGAAAGTATTTCTTCTATCACTGTTAGGCTCTCTTATCGCCATCACTTCTGGCAGAGAAGTGGTCAAGTCAGAGAGACCTGTAGCAGCAAGCAAGGTTGCTTTCTGCCTCTGCTTATATTCAGCTTCTTTAAGTTGAAGAGATGACTGGTGATTGAAGTGCTAGCAGATCCTTCTTCTGGGTGTACTGCACTTATCTCCATTTCTTTTTTTTTTGGCGGGGCGGGTAGCTCCCTGGCTGGGAATCAACCCAGGCCATGGTGTTGAGTACCCATTCATTCTTAAAACCACTTCTATCTGCCTTCTGCCTCAACCACTCCTCAAACTGCTTACTTTCAGTTCACCAAGAACTAAGTTAAATTCAATGGATGATGACAGCGCTTCTAAAAATTAAGTCAAACAGAGAAAGACAAGTCCAATCTCACTTATATGTGGAATTTTAAAAAGCCAAACTTGTTAAACAGAAAATAAAATGATGGTTACCAGAGCAGGGAGTTAGGGTGCAGGACAGATGTTTAAATGTACAAATTTACTAGTAGAATAAGCCCTAGGGATCTAATGCACAGTAAAGTATATATATCATATATACTGTATTATAATCATCAAACTTACTAAGAGACTAGAACTTAATTGTTCTAACCACTAAAAAGAAAGGAAAGGGGTTCCCCGGTGGTGTAGTGGCTAAGGCTTTGGTGCGCTCAACGCTGCGGCCTGGGTTCGATTCCCAGACAGGGAGCTACCCCCACCACAAAAACAAAGTAAGAAAGGATGATTATGTAACATAACAAAAATGCTAATTATCATTACAATGGTAATTATTATAATATATAAGTGTATCAAATTCATGTGTTGTATAACTTAAATTTAAACCATGTTATAGTCATATGTCAAACCTATTGGAATGAAAAAAAAAACAAATAAAACAAATGTGCATCAAACTCACTTGGGAATCTTGTTAAAATGTAGATTGTGACTCAGTTTACTGGCACAGGGTCTGAGAATCTACATCATTATGTTACTGGAAAATGGGGTGTCCTCCTCAGTGCAGTGTCTAGGTCCTTGGAATCTCGAGCAAAGATTTGAACAAGACTCACACCAGAGTGTAAAGGTGAAACAAAGAGATAGTTTATTGAGAGAAAGTACACTCCAAAGAGGTAGGAGTGGGCTCGAGCAGAAAAAAGGCTCAAGAGCCCCGATTAACAAGGTATTGGTACTTTTATTTTTGTTTTTTTGGTACGTGGGTAGCTCCCTGGCCGGGAATCGAACCCAGGCGTCAGCGCTGCCAGCGCCAGCACCAAAGCCCCAAGCCACTACACCACCAGGGAACTCCCCACTTTTATTTTCTCTAGTTGTAAGGGGTTACACCCATCTGGGTATGGGGCCTCTTGATTGACATCTTTGATTGATGGGGCGGGGGGTGGGGACTGTGACATCACCTTTTTTATTGTCCTTGTTTCCTTTCCAAACTCAATTACCTCCTGTGATTGTCTGATCTTGGGAAGGGATTACTAAAAAAAGGTGGTATCAACGTGGTGATTACTCCAGCAAGGCAGTCTGGTGGGAGGAGTCCCGAGATCCCCCTATCTTATCTGCCTGCCTTACTTTTTGTCTTGAGAGGCATGATCCCCTAAATCTCTCTGGGAAGTTGAGGAATGGGAGGTCTCATCTTCTGTGTCTGCTTCCTGCTGAGTGCAGTGGTTGTCCCTACCTGTCAGGAATTCACAGAGCTCTCACCCGATCTGATCTAAAAAGGGAAAGGGGGTCTTGAGATCTGCTTTGGCCAAAATGGGCTGGAAGCCCTGCCAAGTGACATCTGCATTTCAATGGTCCCTAGATAAGGAGAACCAAACCCAGTTAATAAATTCAAAAACATTAGCCTGAAAAGCAGGCCTTAAAGCCACTGCTACAGGGTGGAGTCTGCATCCTGCTGACTTTGGGCTCCACCGGCCACCCAGGTGTCACCATCTATCCAGGAATGGCCTAGGGATGATACAATTAACAAGCACAGATTTACATCCCCCAAGATAATTTTTTTTTTCTTTTTGCTTTTTTTGGTATGTGGGTAGCTCCCTGGCTGGGAATCGAACCCAGGCCGCAGCGCCGACAGCGCCAGCGCCGAAGCCTTAAGCCACTACACCATCAGGGAATTGCAGTCCCCCAAGATAATTAGCTAAAGTGTAGCAGACCCAACTAAGTAGAGTTTTATCGTCACACATCACAAATTTTAGGATGACTGATCAAGGCTGGAGACAGGACATTTTGGAAGTACAATTAGCAAACACAGGTTACAAGTTTCTCTCTGAATGATTAGCTCAAACTGGGGCAAAGGCTATCTGGGAGATACAAGCTAAAAGCCTGTTGTTGGAGTTTGGGGGTAATTGTCTAAAGCAGGAGGCAGGATGAAGACATTCCATGGTTCAGGCTAGGAGCAATCTATTGTTTAAGCTAGAGTTAAACGAAAACTGATTGAGAAGGTGATTTAACTTTTGGACTAGGAAAAAGGTGAAGCTGAGAGCTAAAGAACTAGGAAAGAGGGAGTTCCCTGATGGTGTAGTGGCTTAAGGCTTCGGCGCTGGTGCTGTCAGCGCTGCGGCCTGGGTTCGATTCCCAGTCAGGGAGCTACCCACATACCAAAAAGCAAAAAAAACAAAAAAAAAACAAAACAAAAAAAAACAACTAGGAAAGAGGAACCTATAACGAGGTGGGAAGGCTGCCTTGCTTGACCCATATCAATTACAAGCTCTAGGGGATGCCTGACTTCAGTGAAGCAAGGCACTAGACCTTGCCAAGCCTTTGATAGGGTATCTTTTCATAATTCTGTCCTCTTTTGGACTTTGGTATACCACTTTTTGGGCTCCCTTCCTTACTAACAGTTCCTCCTAAGTGTCTTTTCTTCATTTCATGTCCTCTGTTGTCTCTTAATGAATGTAAGATGATAAAGATGAACTGGGAATTTAAGGAAACCCATCAGGCTGGGAGTTTTATGGGTGGAGCTCAGATCCATGAACACTATGGTCCTAAGTTCCTTTTATAAAATTCCATGCTTTTGACTTCCTATCTCCTTGCCATATATGAGGTCTGACAATTAATTTAGTGAACTCACACTACACATCTCATTGGTAAATATCACTATGGTCATTTTCAAAGTACTCCCCTTGGGAAGCTATGCACCAGTGTCAGTGCCTTGTTTACCCTTCAGAGTAATTTTGGAACTCTTTTTCTGGAATAGCCATCAGCACTGCCATCATATCTAAATCTGACAATTAAGTTTGTGAACTTGCCACAGTGTGCTTACATTGGCAGCACTGTACAAACAACTTGGTTAGGTGTCATAACCTTGGTATATCTGTGTCTCACAGCTGTGTTCATGTCAATGTGTGGTGGTGTCTTGCTGGGTGGCATTCATTATTATTGTTATGTGTTTTTGTGTGCCGTCATGAGACTGTTGGAGCTTGATTTAGAGCAATGAACAAACATTAAATTTTTTGTTAAACTGGGTAACACTGAAGTGAAATCAGGGACATGTTAGTCCAAGTTATGGGGATAATGCTATGAAGAAAATGCCAGTGTACAGTGTAAATATTTTTCTGAGGGGAGAGAAAACATCACTGATGGAGAAAGGTCAAGGCAGCCAGTAATGAGCAGAAATGATGAAAACTTTGCAAAAATTTGTCAAATTGTGCATCAAAATTATCAGTGGACTATGAGAAGAATAGTAGACTAAGTAAACATCAATAGAGAAACAGGAAAATCTTAGCTGAATATTTTGGCATGAGAAAGGTGTGTACAAAAATGGCCCCAAAGGATGCTCCTACCTCTTAGGAGTGTTTTTTCCTTTTTAATAAACTATCTCTTAAAAAAAAGCCTCTTGAGCAATTTACCTGTTAGAGTCCGCTACTACCTCTTAGGAGTGTTCCTTTCCTTTTAATAAACTCTCTTAAAAAAAAAAAAAGAGGTCCCAAAAGAGCTCACCAATGAACAAAAGGAAAGGAGAGTCGAAGTTTGCCATTACCTTTTGGAGAGGCAGGACGATGTTTTGGGCCATGTTATCACTGGTGATGAAACATGGGTGCATTAATCCAACTCTGAAACAAAGCATCAAGGTGCACAATGGAAGTCAGTCAATTCTCCATTACTAAAAACACTCCATCATTTCAAATCAAGAGTCAAAACAACGTTGGTAACCTTTTTTGATATATTATCAGAAGGATTGTTCATTATGAATTTGTACCAACTAGACAAACTGTCAACCAAATTTACTATTTGGAAGTGCTGAAAAGATTGCATGAAAAAATTAGAAGAAAATGACCTGAACTTTTCCTCAACAACTCATGGCTCTTGCATTGCAACAATGCACAAGCTCACACAGCACTGTCTGTGAGGGAGTTTTTAGCCAGTACACAAATAGCTGTATTGCAACACCCTCCCTACTCACCTGATCTGGCCCCCAATAACTTTTTTCTTTACCCAAGGTTCAAGAAAGTATTGAAAGGAAGATATTTTAATGACATTCAGGATATTAAGGATAATATGACAGCTCTGATGGCCATTCCAGAAAAAAGAGTTCCAAAATCACTTTGAAGGGTCGACTAGGCACTGGCGTCAGTGCACAGCTTCCCCAGGGGAGTACTACAAATGTGACTGTAGTGATGTTCAGCAGTGAGGTGTGTAGCAGTTCAGAGGGTGTCAGTACTTTTTCTCTTTTTTCTTTTCCCAAAAAATACTTTGGTGACGGACTACTTAGTCAATGTTATTGTCCAACCAACAAAATCATTACCAGAGTTTCATTTTCAATCTACTTCTCTTTCAAGAGTGATGGTTCTCAGATTTTAGTATACAAAGAAAGTTAACAGGAAAATTTATTTAAAATAGAGCTTCCTAAGCCCCACCCCAAAGATTCCAGTTTAGTAGGTATGGAGTGGAGTCCTACTCTATATTTTTAATTTTGAAAAAGTAGTTTTAGGCCACAATTTTGATTTGTTTTGTTTGGTTTGGTTTTTGGTAGTTCCCTGGCTGGGAACTGAACCCAGGTCACAGTGTTGAGAAAATCAAAGCCTAGCCACTACACCACCAGGGAACCCGTAGGCCACAATTTTGAGAAACATTGTTCTAAGGGAATTCATTTGTTCTCATTGCTTTAACCATACCCTAGGTGATTTCTAAATTATACCTAGACCCCAGACCTAGCCATGTTTTTCTTTTTGTTTTTTTTTTGGAGGGGTGGGTGGGGGTGGGTGGGTGGTTTCCTGGCTGGGAATGGAAACCAGGCTGCAGCATTGAGAGTGCGGAAGCCTAGCCACTACACCACCAGGAAACCCCTATCTTTGATTTTAACTGACTACATAATATGTCAATTGGGATATTAAGAATATTTAAAATGTCCAAACCAAATTATCTTTTTTGGACCCAACATATTTTTCTTTATCTGAGATAATGGTGCCATAATTAACCAGAAGAATTCAGGATAGAGTTTGTGTCCAAGGAACACTTGCGTACTGAGACTGTGACCTACAGCAATAGTTGGCATAAAAATCAGCCTAAAGAGCTGGATAAGAATGCTGAGTCAGAAACTCCTCATATGCTAATTCCTTAAATCTGGGGTGAGGCCCAAAGATCTGCATTTTTAACAAGCTTTTCAGCAATGATTCTGATGCTGATTGCCTCTAGCCCCCTCTCTAAGAAATGCTGCCCTTAGGGATATCTCTAGCTATTTCTAGCTATAGGACCACAGGGACTGTGAAAGCATTTTCCATGACAAAGTTATTGGAGTGGGCAGAAGGGATAGCTTAACCTTCCCCTTATTTCTCGTAGAACCTCCCAAAAGTTACTCCAAAAGACCACACAACCAAGTCAAATCCTGCACTTCTATTTAAACCTCTACCGTGAGTTTCAGGTTTAGTTACCAGCCTCCCCTCCTGACATGACTGAAACCCCTAAGCCCTTTCTATACAGTTCTTTCTGGATTACTAATATTTGCTGCCCTCATGCCAGTTACTCTAGGAACTAAAGAATACTACTTTCTTGCCACTTCTCTTTTTACTTCCTTTGGTCTTATTTCCAGGAGGACATATTACCGATTTAAGAAATTGAAATAGCAAAGCCTATAAATAGCTCACGTAGGCAGTACACACCTCTGAGGTGAAAATAACAGCCATTGTTTAATTTATAGCTCTCCTAGGAAACTTTTTCAGACCACCTCCACTAATGGAAGCTCAGCTTTTTTTTTTTTTAATCATAAAAAGCCATGGTTTCTATTGTATTTTCTTTTTGTTTTGGTGTGTGTGTGTGTGGGGGGGGGGTAGTTCCCTGGCTGGGAATCGAACCCAGGCTGCAGCATTGAGAGCGCTAAAATCTAGCCACTACACCACTAGGGAACCCCTCTATTGTATTTTTAAAATTAAGAATACAATGTGTATGTACATAGTTTAAAATTTTTGTGACTCCCAACCTAATCTTTAAACTGTGGACACATTTGCTTTGATTTAAAGAATTCTAACGTGATGTTTTCCTCAATTGTCCTTCTATACTTATTAAGCCCTTTGGTTCAGAAGTGAAATGATTTTTCCCAAGGTTATTAGAATAAAATTGGAGTTCAGTTAGTCACTGAGATATGGCAATTGAGTGCTTATCCCTTTTTAATCTTTAACAAGCTCCATTATTTCTACAGGTCAATTGATGCCAGCATTTAAGGAATCTGAAGTAATGCAAACCACCTAACTTTGAAATACTGTAACATTCTAGTACTCGGGAAACCGTACATGAATGTTATGCTCTTGTCCAGTTTTAACCTCCTCTATCTACATATCAAAAGGTACAATGAGGAGATATGTTTTCTTTTTCGCTGAGGAAAGTCAATGGGAGCTGAATAAATAGGCAATGTACCTTGCTTTCACTGTGTTTTGCTTTGATTTCAGGTGAGAGAGGCAATGATTGACCCTATTTTTCTAAACCCAAAGCAAGAGATTTTACTTCGGCCGAGTTCACCTACAGATAGTTTCGTAGTTTGGAGCTATTCTTTGAAATATCTTTCATGTCTGTATTCCTTTCCACTTCACTTTATTCCCTTTCTCCCCCTCTCTTTCTCTCTCCCAGCTGCAAGGATTTGTCCTCCAAAAGCGTGGAGTGGGAGGGGACCAGGCGGGGAAGCAGAGCAGGGAGCATGAGCCAGAGAATGCCAGGATCTGGCTTTTGTTATTGGTTGGCTGCTGCCTGAAGGAATAGACGAGGGTGGAGTGAACTCTTCAGTCTGATCTGACGGAGCTGAAGTACAGAAACCATATTTACAGGTAAGAGCAAAACAGAAGGTAAAATTTTCTTTTTCTTCAAAAGAGAATGCTTCTCATTTTCTACCGAGACCACTTGTGATATGCAAATCATTCTGAAGACGCTTCCCGAACGTGTGTCCTTTTTCTTGCTTGAAGCTTTGCAATGAGAGTTGTTCTTTCTCCCCGCAAAACCCTTCGCTGATAATACCACCGGAGGCGAGTCTTATCCTGGATAACTTTCCAAGCATGTGTACGGAAGCAAAATTAATGATGAAATGAGTCGGCCTGTATCTCCTTTTATTCAAGCTTCTGTTACTGGGAATCAAAGGAAGGGTGAGGAGAGCTCGGTAAATTCCACAGGTCCTGGGAAAATGGAGCTTTCTCTTAATATACCATCTAACATATGCAGTAAATGGTTTAGGAAAATGAGTTTTGTTGATCGTAGACCCTTTTAGCACTAACTTAGAATGAATGATTCATGTGCATTTAAGACCTTTTATTTAACTTATTCCTTTGATATATCTCATGCTACTGAGTAGTTGTTTGATTTTATTTAGTAAATTGTAACCTTACATGATAAACAACCGTTTATATTTTTCAACACACATGGGACTGTTTACATTTTAAAAACTCACAAACCTGTTAGTAAAAGATTAAACATTGCTGTAAAATCACATCTCAATAGCCAAGTTTCATTGGTAGATTGATTACCAATCAACTATATCTAGTTGAGATTCCATCACAGCATTTATATTGTTGGGAATATTTCTAGGGCACTATGTTTTCTGAAAGCTCAAAACTTAAGATAGCACTTTAGCAGTTGCTTGTATCTGTTAATTTTGTCTTTTACTTTTTCTTAGGAAAAATAGAGTTCTTAATATGCAGGCTAAATAATACACTTAACAGTAATGACATGAAAATGATTTTACTCCAAGTCATTTCAAATTACTGTTATTTTAATTCATAAATATAGGTCAATAAGTGTGGAGAAACCTAATTTAATTAAAATTGTGCTTTCAAGAAAGATTATTACTGACATAAGCACACTGGCAATTAATACTTGGTGGTTATAATAAAAAGTCTTTCAATGATTTAAATGATTGTTTCATTTATTAATAAAATACTTCTTTTGAATGAATCTTAAGATAATAGAAGTGAATGTGAATAATTTCTAAGTTTTAGGTGCTCTCATTTTTGGTTTTTGTTTTTGGTTGAGAAATGGATTCTTTAAATAGCAGATAAAAATGTAACAATTCTTGGACAATTAAAAGAAGGAGGAGTAAAACTACTGAATGTTGGGTAAAATTTATCCTAAGAAATGGACAACTATTTAAAAATTTCAAAATGTACCAAAAATAGCAAATAATGTGTTTACACAGTTAAGTATCATATTGGCCCAAGCAAATACTCTTGCACAGCTCTTTTTTTGTACTATTTCTGGATTTCAAAAAATTATAATGTTGCCATGTTTCTCATTGTGGATTTTTCTGATCTTGGCTTTTAATACAAAATGATGGTAGAAATTAATCTACCTCCTAGATTGGAATTTAAGGTGGTACATAAGACCAAATATTTACCTCTTGATACGTGTTAGACAAAATAAGCCAAGGCCATTACATTTTTAGGAAATTATAAATTCCGTGTAAAGCTACCTCCAAGAATGAAGGGGAATTGATGAAAATTAGAGAGCAGAGTTCCACATGGTTTTAAATTATTCTGTTTCCTTGGAAACCAGCTGCTGCAGATGCATTTTGCTTTCTTTGGCTAAAAATATCATCCTTTTAATAATCGCTAAGGGAAAGGTTCTGAATCAAACCAGAGTATATTGTTGCTGTTTTTTTTTGTAATTTTCTTAATGGTTCACATATTTTGGACGAAAAGTAGAGAAATCCTTCCTCAGTCAGCATTTGCTATCATCCTCTGGCAGACGTCTGTGTAAGCCATCTCCGTGAGATAACTATGGTAGCTTTCGCTGCAGAGACTACAGGAAAAAAAAAGAGAGAGAGAGAGAGAGAGAGAGAGAGAGAGAGAGAGAGTGTGTGTGTGTGTGTGTGTGTGCTGTAGTGCAGGCAAGAGAGGAGAAAAAAGGCATGAAAGAAAACAGTTAAGAGGTTCTTGTCCAAGTGAAGGCTGAAACAAGGCAAATGAAAACCATGTAAGGCTGCTTTGTGAAAGATGGCAAAGCGAGACCATTTGTTTTTCCTTTACTGCAAACAGGATGTAGGTTTTTAATAGAGACCACTGTATACAACTTTGTCTCTTTTTGCACAACACTTTCTTTCCTTTTACTCATTACGTTTGTAGTGGTTAGTATACCGAACAAGACAATAAGTTAAAACAGTTTTTTAATATACCAGTCATTTTAATCATAAAAAAGAAAAGCTCGAGATTTATTTTAGGCTACGGATAGTCAGGAGGATTAAATATATGTTTTGACATATTAGAATAAGAATTTTTAAACTTAATGTCTGGACCATATTTCATTAATACAGTCATGTCCTTACCTTTGTAATCTAATATCTTTTAAAAAATGACAATACAACAACCTAAAAATGCTTTAATGTTATTATACATTAACATGAAAACTTTTATATTATTAAGGTAATATATTTAAATTTTAATGGGAATTATTTTAAATACACATATATACATACCTTTTGTTTTATTTGAAGCCTTTTGCTTTATTTTGGAAATAAAAATTCATTTTATGTGCTTTTTCTTTACAAGAAATAAAAATCACAGCTATCGGTATATTTTACCCTAGGCAATTTCTTAAATTCAAATCTTTTCATTATAAATTTTTTTCTCTCAGTTGTTTGGCGAGAGGAAAAATCATCATAAACCGTTACATCTTTCCAATTTTATTGTAATTTGGATGGACTTTCTATTACCTCTGCCACCACTTGTTTAAATATTTTTGACATATATATGAAAATATATAATACTTTCATATAATAACCTTAGTCTATTAGATTTACTGTTAGCAATGTAGCAAATAAAGCACCACATGCTTAAACTGTGTTTTAATATATTTAGTATCTAGCCAATGCATTATTTAAAGTTTAATTAATTTGGTATGTCAGCATGTTACTTTGCAAAAAGAGTTGGGATAATGGGAAGTATTTACTTTTTATCATTGAACACAAGCAAAGCACTTCAGTGGAACCACTTTCAGCATAAAGAGATGGCATTAAGGAGCACACTAACAGTAAATCAGGTAGACTAGTAAATAGATTATGCAACCTGTGCAAATTACCCTTATTTCAGGTACAATCAAAATTATGAAGTGTATTTTAAATTTCTGAATACAATGTATTGCATAGGCTTACTCTCAACTACAAATAATTTTTAAACACTGTTAATAGTGTCACTTGACTGCTTTATGCTTCTTTATTTGCTAGACATAGCTTACCAGATTCCTAAGATAGTTTACGTGAGTCTCCTAAGTCTCTCAAAATATATTCAGGCAAATAAACTATTAATAACTTCCTCTATAACATAGACAACTTAGTATAAATAATGAAAATATGCTAGTTCAGCAAATAACCCCACAGTGCTCAAAATTGGAAGGGTGGCATTTAAAAGAAATGGAAACTATATTAAGGCTAAGAAAGTTTGAATCAGGTTTCACAATGTTCAAATTATGCTATGTATTAATAAATTGCTTTAACACTTAAACTGGTGGGTCATAATTAAAAAATATTACTAATCAGAAATTATCTTTGACTTAGTATATATTTAGCACGTAATAGTCTAATATAGGGCTCATATAAGTATAAAAAGGGCATTGATTCAAAGCAGAGTTATTACTCTTTACTTACCATTTCATAAACCAAGGTGTAAAGAATGGATTTGATTATCAATCTAACAATCTTATTTGGATGTTTCACATATTTCATTGAATTAGTTGGGCAAATCATTCAATTTTTCAGTCAATTATTTAGATCTCAGTTGTTATAGACTAAGTAAGTACTTTGACCCAAAAATTGTTGAATGTGCTTACTCTGAGAATACAGACTCAGTGTAACTTAACAAGCATTTAATTCGAGATTATGATGACCTTGATAAGTGTCTATACTAATTCAAAAGATCACACTTTAGCAAGAAAAATACTTGACAGATCAAATTTGCCATTCATTTTAGTCTTCTGGCTGAAAAGGTAGATAGTAGTCGTGTGATTTATTTCCAATGAGTCTTTGTACTCTAGTTAGATCAAGAGATTAACATTATCTTTTAATACAGCAAGAAAGGGTGATATATTCAACACATTTCTATATTTCTCCTGACTCACAAGCACATTTGCAACAATATTATTTTAAACAAAACCTACCAACTACCAGGTAAAAGTAGCTCTTGTATAAATTTTTGTATTTTTAAACAATATTGACAGTCAAGTTATTTGGCAAATATTCATTCCATTTTCCTGTATTTCCTTTGAATATATTCATTCATCTTCCATTACCCTAGAAGCTTAGGACTGGCCTGTAGAGATAATTCTTTTCTGGGTTGCTCGTTTTTCCTATGAAGAAAGTAAGACACAGAGGGGATGTCCCACAATGATTTTTTTAGTGGGAAACTGAGCATTTACTTTTGCAGAATAACAACAGCCAAACACTGTTTGTATTAAATATCGGATAGAATGCATTAAATACTGGATGAAATAAAGACAGATTTAAAGAGGCTTTAGAAAGTGAAAAAACATGGCATAGCCCAATGGCCCCAGTGCATAACAACACAGGAAGTTTTGAGTTGCACAGAACTCTCCACTTTATACCTGCCTTCGGTGCGTTGTAAGCTCGATCACTTTGACTTACTGTCACAGTGTACTTGATTTTTTGTGAGTTTGCTGTCAGGGTACAAAATGCATTTGTTTTGTTTTCTGGTATGTGTTGATGCACTTAGTTGTTGTCATGTTGTGGCTATATCACAATATATTTAATAAATGACACAAGTAATTTTCTAAATAGGACTCCTGAAGGTATTTACACAGATTTTCATTTCCTTTTCTATCCCACTTAGGCTAGCCATGGAAAATCAGTATTTGCCATCAGTCCTTACACAGGTAATATTGGTTGTGATGCTGTCAGAGAATGAAGGCAGAAAGAATCCAGAAAATGTTTTCAGAAGTCATTAAAATTTTTTTAGCTTTGCTTTCTCAAATTCCTTTCATGTAACTCATAAAACTCAGACTTAAAATTTTATATTATTTGGCCACTATGATACCTGAATCAGTGAAGGGCCCCAAGTGAACTCTCCTGTGCTGGCCATTGAAGTCCCCAAGGGCCGAGTGTCAAATGGGTAATTCTGAGCTTTGGGATTCCATGTTAAGCTTCCATACTTAGAGACCTCACACAGCTTCCGGGAGAGCCTACAAGAGCAGTCTGCCCTGTGCCCCCTGCCATGGCTCCTTTGTGTAGGCATTACAGTCACTTCCTTGACTTCTCTCTTCTTAATCATTTATTCCCTTATCACACTTATGTTTCTCAGGTGTCAGGGGTTTCCTTTTCTCTGTATTAACAGCATGTAATATAATGTCTAATACATATTATATGCCTCAAAATTGTTTTGCTGACTGAATAAGTGAATAATCTTAACAGATAATCATCTTACCCTTTTCTAACACCCTCCCAATGACAGACACTTCGTACATTCTAAAATAGGCTTCTCTGTTAATGCTCTTCAGTGTGACGGTGTCCATGTCACATAAATGTCATTAAACCATACAAAATTTTGTACTGCAGACATTTTTTGGTATAAATTCCATTTGAACTCTCCTACTTGAACAGAATTTCATCTGTATGCATTTCCCATTACATGACTTCCTGTACAGTACTATTTTGTTACACCACTATTCTGTTTCTGATACATATACACACATATATTAAATCAATGGATTAGTTGTAAATTTTTTTTTGTTGTTGTTGTTTATTTTATTTTTTTTTTTTTTTTGCTTTTTGGTATGTGGGTAGCTCCCTGACTGGGAATCGAACCCAGGCCGCAGTGCTGACAGCGCCAGCGTCGAAGCCTTAAGCCACTACACCATCAGGGAACTCCCAAGTAAATTGTTTTATATTAACAATATATAACTATATAATATATCATATAAATTTAGATAATGTTTGTATAAGAAAATATAGTAATATGTTTTACCAATCTCTGAGTGCTCGCATACATATATTTTTATTCAATGAATTCCCTACAACATTTGATTAAAATTGTTCAGCAGTGTATTTCTTCTGTTCTTGGTCCACTTTCTGCCATATTGCATTCTGGAAAATTCTAAGCCATAATGCTTGGCAAGCGACAATGCTATAAAGAAGCCAAAGGTGCATATTGAAAGTTAATGTAGCTATTTTACCGGGGTTTAATATATGTCTGAAGGTAAAGGTAAGCAGATAATGTGGGACTGGTGGAAGTTCCAAAGTCTACCACAACCAGGTACAACTGATCCCCCGCAACACCCCCGCAAAAATATATATATGCCTTAATGTGATGTCTGGGAGTCTGAAGGGAAAGAATGATTGCTAATGTATCACAATTGTGTCCACTTCCCATTTATATGGGAACTATACTGTGGTATACATAATCCCCCTTAAATGATTTCAGGAGTTCCCTGGTGTAGCAGCTTAAAGCTTCGGCGCTGGCGCTGTCAGTGCTGTGTGGCCTGGGTTCGATTTCCAGCCAGGGAGCTACCCACATACCAAAAAGCAAAAAAAAAAAAAAAAAAAAAATGATTTCAGTCAGCCAGTTGGCATACCTGTTTCTAGAAATACTCTGAGCCAATGTGGTCTTCTAACATGACTTACCTATTAGTTTTTTAGGTGGTACAGCATAATGATTGATGGAACATGGAATAGACTTTGCAGTTATAAGGATTGTAGTTCAACTCCCAGACATGACATCTTACTGCCTGTGTAAATCTGGGCAGGTTTAAACTATCTGAGCCAAAGTTTCCCTTTCTGTAAAGTTCAGCTATCAACCTGCATGATACTGTAAAGACTGACAGATCTTTGTAGAACATTTTTCACCACAGAATTTGGGACATAAGAATTGTGGGCAACTTAAATTGTTATGCTAGTCATCCTTTTTGTTTATAAGCCAAGAATGAGAGGAGCAAAATCATACCCAGGGTTTTTAATGACTTTCTAAATATTGTTTCTCATAGGGGATTACAAAAAATACAAAAACAAAAATTCCTCTGTAGTGGCTAGTTTTTCTGTTTTTCCATATTTCTACAATTAGATCATTACACATCAACTGGTGAAGTTCGTATTGTATGTGATACTAGAATTGTGAAAACAATTCTAACTGATATATCAAGAGTTAAGAATGAGTGTGATGATTAAAAGTATGATGATCAGATGGCAAAATGCCTGGGTTTCAGTGCTGCTGCCTGTAGTTATTAGCTCTATGACCTTGGCCTTATGTAACCTCCTTGGGGCATCAGTTTTTAATCTGAAAATGGTGTTAATAATGGCTACCTCATGGCTATGATGAAGAGTAAATGAGTTGATAAACACTCTATTCGTTTTCTGTTGCTGTGTAGCAAATTACCACAAGCTTAGCAACTTAAAACACTGTCCACTTATTAGTGTATGGTACTGTCAGTGAGACGTCCTGCTCAGTGCAGCTAAGCTCTTTGCTCAGGGTTTCACCAAGGTGAAGTCAGGGTCAGCTCCACTGAATTCTTGCTGGTCACTCCAGGGGAAAATCTGCTGCCAAGCTCTTGTTTGCAGAATCCAGTTCCTTGTAGTCATGACTGAGGTCCCCAATTCCTTCTTGCTGAGCCTGAGTCCCCCGTCAGCCCCCAGAGGCCACAATCAATCGTTCCTTGTCATGTGACCCCTTCAAAGATGGCCACAAAGTCTCTCTTGTGTTAAATTCCTTTTTTTTGGTAGTATGTGGGTAGTTCCCTGGCCGCAGCGTTGACAGCACTGAAGCCTTAAGCCACTACAATTCCAGGGAACTCCTGAATTCCTTAATTTCTGACTCTTAGATTTAAGGTGTACATGTGATTAAGTCAGGTCCACCTGGATAATCTATCAGGCCACTAATTTAAAACTTTAATTACATATGAAAATTCCCTTTGCCATATAATGTGTACATAGTCATTAGTGGGATAGCTTACCATTTGTGCAATCCTAGGATTATACAAAGCATGCACACTAGAGGATGAGGATTCTTGTATTCTACCTTAGAATCCAGCCTAATAACATATGCAAAATGCTAGACAGTGCCTGGCACATACGAGTAGTAAGCACTATATGTATCTTGCTCTTACTGAAAAATTCACAGAAATTTCAAAACATAGTAGTGTCACAGTAATGGCAAGGGTATGATGAAATCATGTCCCAATACATCATTAAAGACATAGATTGTAGAACCTTTCTGCCAGGTAATTTGGCAATGTATATTGAAAGCCCAGTAAATCCACTTCTGATAATTCATCCTAAAGATATAATCAGAGATATACACAATGCTATATGAAAGAAAATGTTAATTATTTGGTGATTTATAATAATAAATACTTAAAAAGAACCACACATCTCTTTTAGCGTTTTAGTTGACTATTATGGCATAGCTAGTCAACGAAATGCTATTTAGCTTAAACACAAAAATAAAAATCAAATATAAATACATGATTTTGAAAGTTACTTAATAAGAAGTGGGAGTTTCCTGGTGGTGTAGTGGCTTAAGGCTTCGGCGCTGGTGCTGTCAGTGCTGTGGCCTGGGTTCGATTCCCAGCCAGGGAGCTACCCGCATACAAAAAAAAAAAAAAAAGAAAGTTACTTAATAAGAAGGGAACGTGCTCATGTTGTAAGTGGAGAAATTACAGGTTACAAAATTACATTTATGGTGTTAATCAATTCACACTCCTTTCTGGAGTGAGAGGTAGGTCGCCTTTTGGCGAGACCTGGTCGTTTGGCAAGGCGGGGAACACACCCTGACACATTTTCTCAAATGGTTGTAGATTGAGACTGGGCTTGCATGACTTCTTAGGGGACCCCAGCATCCTCCTGAAGTTTGAGGGGGGCTTTTAGCAGGACAGGGTCACTTGACCGGGAGGGAGTACACACCTGCACTTTGAAGGCAATCTTAAAAGAAAACTTTGTATTTTCTCCCCTAGTTTTCTGTACTGTTGCTATCCATGCAGTGCCTTCACGTACAAATAGCATGCTAGGGTCCCTCACTCCTAATTTATAGACTTTTTAAATACTGGACTGGCTAAATTAATAGTCTCAGCTAAGATTTTAGCATAGTGTTTTGTTTTAGATAAAATACAAGGCTTCTTGAATGCCTAGTGTGTACCAATGAAAAATTCAGAAGTTAATTATCAGGAAACCTCTATAGTGCACATTCTAACACTATAAAGCAGCTACTGTTAACTCCATTTTACAGGTAAGAAAACTTTAGCCCAGAGAAATTAAGTAACTTGCTGAAGAACTGGTTAGGAAATGATGAAATCAGGTTTTTAGGAACTGGCTTCACTCTCAGCACCATACAGTCCTTCCTGGCGGTTCCTGGGAGTTGAAATACGTATTTTACAATCTCCCAAGGAAATTTTTTTTTTTTTTTTTTTTTTTTTTTTTTTTTTTTTTTTTTTTTTTTTTTTTTACTTTTTGGTATGTGGGTAGCTCCCTGACTGGGAATCGAACCCAGGCCGCAGCACTGACAGCCCCGGCACTGAAGCCTTAAGCCACTACACCATCAGGGAACTCCTCCCAAGGAAATTTTAATGATTAGCCTACTCTAAGTCCTACCCTATACCTGAAGACAAATTAGTGGCAGCAGTACACATTGTTGTTTTTCTTCTAAGCTTTTCCAGCTAATTTCATATCAGCACATATGTTTTTTAATTGGATGGAATCCAGACATCAATACAAGTTTGGGTTAAAATACTTCTTCCCATTTCCCTGTCAACCAGAAGGGAATGTACCAAACTCCGTGATCTTTGGAGCTGGTATTTTCTCCATAGACATTACAGCCCAGGCTAATTTCCTGTTCCTTTTACTCCCCTACGACTAAATCCTTTTATTTTTTATTTTTTTATTTTTTTTTTTTTTTGGTTGCTTCCCTGAGCGGGGATTGAACCCAGGCCAGGTGAGAGCACCGAAGCCTAGCCACTACACCCCCAGAGAACTCCCTATGACTGAGTTCTTGATAAAAATCTGCAGAGATCTCTCAGGCCACCAAATTGTTCATTTCTTCTTTGGGGATCTCCCCATCCTTCTCAGACTCTCTCCCAAGTCCTGTTTTGCCTTCATATTCCCAGGACCATTCAGTCTACTTTCACTTTTTCTCACCTTTTTTCTGCCATCATCTCTACATGCAACTATCTGTCCTGTTTCTTGTTCTGGTTTTTGCCTTTTAAACTCTGGTAATCAACCCAAGCTCATGGTTCTATCCCTGCTCTTTACAAAGTTTCCTCGTGTGTGTGTGTGTGGCGGGGGGGGGGGGGGGGGGGACATGAAACAAACAAAAAATATATATATTGTTGTGAGGATTTACTATTAATTATAGTTGGGCTCATAGTTATATCATCATAAAACAAATCATTGGGTATTTTGTTCTGTAAAACTTACCTGTTAACAAATATTTAAATTTTGGTGGGTAGATCTCTATGAACTCTAAATCAGGCAAGTCCAACCTGTGGCCTAGGATGGCTTTGAATGCATCCCAATACAAATTCTTAAAACATGAGGTTGTTTTATGACCTTTTTTTTTTTTTTAGCTCATCAGTTATCATTAGTATTAGTGTATTTTATGTGTGGCCCAAGACAATTCTTCCAATGTGGCCCAGGGAAGCCAAAAGGTTGGACACTGCTGCAAATGTTATTATTTCTAGAAAAATAACAAGGTCAGTGTACCCAACATTCATAGTACTTATAACCTCAAAATGGCAAATTATATTTTTACCTTTACATTTCTAAATGATCTGTCTCAATTCTCATTACATCATGGATTGAACATAAAAGTTAACTTACAATTTTCTCCTAGTCTTAAGTACCAGTAATCTCTTGTCTTTTAAGTTTTCCCCCAACAATACCCAGTAAGTGATCACCATTAAAGAAAGGAATTTTTTGCATATGTAGGTGTTGGTACTTTATCATACTCTAGCATCTAAAGGAGTGACTGGTCTATGATGAAAGCACAATAGGAATTTACTGAATAAATGATAAATGGCTTCTAAGAAAAGGGCAGAAGACAAAGTCCTTTTCTCTAGAATGGCATAAACAACTAAACAAGAATATTAGGATTTGCTTTCTCAAAAATCTGATCTGAGATATTTGGTGTTCAGAATTGAGGCTCTCAGAGTACAATGGAGTGGAGGCAAGTCTGTCAGAAGCCAAAGCCATGTGCCAGCTGTGGATATGAGGAAGCAGAAAATACAGAAACAGAGGAAGCCAGTCAGCAGAAGGACCTGGAACAAGTATGTCCCAAGAAAATGTAGCTACCCAAATTGAAGGAAACTATGCGGTCAATGGGGGCACAAAAATGGTGGCCAATCCTACAGTTGCTACTTTTTTAAGAAAGTCACTCTAGTTAGACTTGTTCCTTACAACCAGAAGGAGATAGATAGGACTGCCATGCTGAAGTTTGATGACTTAAGTTGTCATCTCTCATTTATTATGTAGGTATAGTTTGTAAAATAAGTTTGTTCCCCCAACTGATGTATCTCTAGCAAAACTGTTTAAGGTGTTATGGTGGGTTAATGGGGAAGAGAATGTTTTGATTTCTTAGATCTGTGACTTAGACCCCTCCAAGTCAAAGATCTGAACCATTCTTTGTCTTGTAAAGCCAGTCCAATTTGGGCTTTAAATTATAATATCCCCAAAATTACTTTTTAAATTTTATAAGTAAAACCCACAAGGAAAAGAAAGATGGTGAACGTGAAACCTAATAGTGTAAACACTGCTTCTGAATGTGGATGGGGCATTGGCTGAATTTTGGAGTAGATTAAATTGGGCAAACATGGAACTAAAATGATCTGGACCTGAGTGGCAGCTTAGGCCTAGGCATGCATCCCTAGTTCACCACAGTTCACACTGCTTACAACCTCCTGTTTTCCTTGGTTGTGAGACCATTTTTATTGTGCCTATGCTATCATTTTCATTAGGGCAGAGAAGTATTCCTTCATACTTTTGTTACAAATAACAGTAGACAAAAGAGAAGAGAAGGTGATTTCATGATTTTATTATATCTGACCCTGTATGTTCATTGAGGTTACCTGCGTTTGTAGAAATTTGTGTTTGCTACTGCTGATAACCTTAACAGTTACTCCATAACTGTGAAGAAATTATTATTTTCAGAGGTTTAATGATGCATCTCAATTACATAATCAAATTTTCCAAAATGCATCATGCTACTCCCTACTGGCTTTTACTGACCATGTTGATACAAAAAGTGAAGAGACTTAAATTAATACTTTACCCAGTAAAAGATTTAGGGACCATGGTTTATCCCTTATAAAATGTATTGAGCCAACCTCTTTGGCATAGGAATCAAATATTCCATGTCACTCTGCTGAATTGACTGCAAACATGATAAGGCATCTAAATTCTGCAGGTATAGCCATTCCTAACAACCAATTTGATTTTTGATGGACAAAGAGCCCCAGGAAAGTAGATGCCTTTGTACCTGAGAAAAAAAGAAATCCCAAGCAAGATAGACATGCCCTAATCAGTATGCTCTGGGTATGACAGCATGTGAGTAAGTGATCTCTTTCATTCTGAACTGTGGCTCTGTCAAAGATAGGACACGATTTACTAGAACAAATCAGATAAATGTATTTGACTCCTGATTTGATGTTTCAAAACATTGATTCATATTTCCCTATGTAGCACTCTGATTCCACATTGTTAATTTTGACTTTTTCTTATAAAATACTGTATCAGATAAGGATGTAAATAACAACGAATCAGGGCAGAATTATTTTCAGTTTTTTTCAAACATTATGGTTGAAAAATAAAGAATAATTTCTGTATGGCTATGATAATGTGGTAGATGTTCAAAAAATTACAACCTCCCAAAATGATTTGGAAACCTTAACTATGCAATCGGTGGTCAAATGTTTCAGAGCTCTATTCCTGTTACAGGTACATGTGACAGCGCTGCAGCTATGAGTGGAATTTTAAGGGGGAAGTGTGAAGAAATTGACAGCTCCTCACCCTGCTCCTCTGTGCAGGAATCAGATGATGAAGTTTTTAGCTGTGACAGTGCTGACAGTGTTGATAGTGTCAATCCATCCACTTCTAATCATTTCACTGGTGAGTATCTGAAGCTGTATTCAGGTTATACTCCAAGTTGTGTTATATGGTCAATTCTCAGTTTCTGTCTTTATCTCCTGGCTTATTTCTGCTCCAAAATTTTTCATCCTGCCAGACTTATTTGCAAAACATATCATTTTGGTCAACTAAGTCTCAGTTAACTCCTGTTCATCTCTGTGGTGTTAGTATGAGAGGCAGAAATGAGAGTAACTGAAGATAAGCAGAGAGCAATTGAAAATTATTTCATATGTGTTTTCAGCTTTCTGAAATAGATCTGTCTTTTGAAATCTAATCTATTGAGCTCCTTTGAACTTCTAATACTGGTGAATGAGTTGTGAATTACTTGTAGGGTTGAGTACAATACTGTGTGTCTGTGTGTGTGTGTGTGTGTATAGTTCCCTGTCTGGGAATCGAACTCAGGGCACAGCATTGATAGCACCGAAGCCTAGCCACTACACCACCGGGAAACTCCTGAGTACAAATACTTTTACTTCCTAGTAAAATGATGTTTGTTTTTAAAGAAATGCTGCTCTGAAATCAAAGCCTTGAAATATCCCTCAGATTCTATAGATGTTTGGACAGTAAACCTCAGACTCAAGGTCAGGTTCACACACAACATACAGTAGGTGTAGCTTTCTAAACATACTCATACATACGAGTAATTCTCCTAAACAGTTAATATGACATCATTTAGCTTTGTGCAAAATGGTATGACTTAAAATACTAGCCATTTCTAATTGCATTCCTTGTAACCGATGTACGTACAAAGATTTTGAAATAAGAGAATCTTTTCCAACATTTCTGGGTCCATGCAACCACAGGCATTAAGGGAAGAGGGATTTTCAAATTAAATTTAGAAGTTAACATCATGCAAAGCAAAACTCAACACGATCAACGAAAGCCCCGTAACTTCACCCGCATAGGATGATGCTTACAAACTTCCTTTTGAAACTGCATTCCAATAAGTAAAGATAAAAATTACTTAACACATAGGAGAGTTTTGGTGTCTGCCACCCCTCAGTAGTTTCTTTCTAGCATTAGTTTTCTGGGGAATTTGGTTTGGAGATTTTTAATTCACCAAAACAGCCTTTTAAAATTTACACTGAAATTAATTAATTAATTAATTAATTAATTAATTAAAATTGTTTATTAACCTTCGGCCTCTGGTTCTTTTTGTTTGTTTCTTTGTTTTTTTTTGTATGTGGGTAGCTCCCTGGCCGGGACTCGAACCCAGGCCGCAGCATTGACAGCACCAGCGCCGAAGCCTTAAGCCACTACACCACCAGGGAACTCCTACACTGAAATTTATAGTGTGGCTCTGTGACCCCTGAAATGCTATTTTTAATCATTTCCCCTAACCCCAAGGATTCTGAAGTTTGTTTGGTATTCATGAATTCTCCCTCATCACTATTAGAAATAATTAGAATAAAAGTAGGTATAATTTATAAGAAGATTTAGCCTTTGTATTATTTATCTCTTGACTAAAGTAGAACTCCTTTTTTTATGAACTTGTAGGAGTATATAAAAATAAGGAGGTGGTTAAAAAAAACACTTGGGAGAAGAGAGAAAACAATATCTGTTTTAAAAACAAGATTCTCTAGTTCCACAGAAAGGTTATTGCCAGTCAGGGGACTTAAGGGGATAAGTATGTTTAAGATGGATCTATAGCCTTTTCACTCCTTTCTCTAAGTGGTTGTAGCCTGGTGGAGGGCACACACCTTGCTGTCACCTAAGTGTATAGAAGTGTATTGAGCACTGAATGATGCTTAGAATTCTTCATTGAGTGAACAGATTAATTTTAGATAAATTTTTACACTTTTATTGACAAAATTATATCTATTTAAAGTGCTCAATGTGATGTTTTTACATATGTATGTATTGTGAAATGATTGCCATAATCAAGCTAATCACACACACATCCATCACCACATAATTTTTTTTGGTGGTGGTGGTGGTGGTGGTAGTGATGAGAGCACTTGAAATCTTCTCTCTTGGCAAATTTCAAGTGCACAGTACAATATTTTTACAATTACAATTTATAATTTTTTATAAACTGGAGAGAATTAGTCCACTGGATGTTTTCTCATCCTTAGAAAAGAAACAATATACATTTAAAGTCAAGAGCCTCAGAAAGACTCTTATTTAATACCTTTTCTGTGTATCTTGAGCTCTCCTTCAAGTCCTGGAGCATTCCAGGAGCTTCCTGGTATTTTTCAAGTTTTCCCCTTTAGCCACTCCTGAAAAACATCATTAATCTAGAGACACCCTACATTGAGAGATAACCTCATCTAGTACACTGCTGCATTTCCACACACCTGTAATTTTTTTTAAACCTCCAGCATGCTTATAATCTCCCTAGTGTCTATGCCTCTACTAAAATTACAAATTGACTCTTCTGAAAAAATCAATTGCTGGACTTCTCTATGCAAGATGCCTATTGATTTCTATAGCCTGTGAGTTCACAAAGTACCCAAAACGTTCATTTAAACACCATCAGATCATACAACTGTGGCTCAAGATGCTTTCCAGATGAAAGTAATGTTCTCGTGGTTTAGAAGGGCTTGAAAAATTATAGGTCAGACATTTGCAGTTAGCACCTGGACAGGCAAAAGCTGGAGTGAAGAGTGGTCTTATTTTGATAAAATAAACTGTCTGATAACTATTTTGATATTTGGTCATAACTCTTCTGTTTCATCACCATTGTGAGAGTCTGTGGGGGAGGAGACATATGCTATGTACAGAGGACAAGTCTGGCTAGTAAAGACAGCAGCTGCAAAGTGGGATTGACTTTTTCCAGCACTGCTGTTAGTGCACTTTGGTGTGTGTGAAATTTCAAGGATTTTGAGGGAAACATTTGCTGATACTCCTCTGTTGAAAAAAGGAGATAAGGGAGTTCCCTGATGGTGTAGTGGCTTAAGGCTTCGGCGCTGGCGCTGTCAGCGCTGCGGCCTGGGTTCGATTCCCAGTCAGGGAGCTACCCACGTACCAAAAAGCAAAAAAGAAAGAAAAAAGGAGATAGGCATCCTTGAGCAACTTGTAATTGAAAGTGTGATCAGAACCATGATTTGGGCTAAACAATGAGGGAGACGTAAGAAAAAATAGATGTAATATGTAACCTATGGGGATTTTGTTACCCTGGGCTATGCTTAGCCTGGTCTTCAATATAAAATCTTACTAATTATTTTATAAAGTGGGGCAAATTGTGGAAGAAAACTCATTTTAATTTTTTGAGAGAATCCAATGTTCTGTGTATAACAAAGTAAGATAAAAATAAAAGTATAAAGAATCAACCCTCATTATGAATTCAAAGAATTTGCTGATACTCCTCTAGAACTAATATGGCCTTTGGCAACATCTACGCTGACTCCTTCACTTTTTAAAGTGATGCCTACTTCTATTGTCTTAAAAAGGGGGGCACTTATTTGGAAATACAGCTAAGTATATTCTTATGTATGATTATTTACATTCACATACTGAAATTATCCATTATTTGGAATCTTTTTTTTTTTTTTTTTTTTTGGTGGTTCCCTGGTTGGGAATCGAACCCAGGCTGCATCATTGAGAGCGCCAGGACCTACCCCCTACACCTCCAGGGAACCCCCTGGACAACTCTTACAATACATGGTTTACTACAGAGTAAAGTTCTTATAATGAATAGGAGTAATTTATCCTTTTGAGATAATGAAAGGCTGTATCAAATCTTTATGTTCCAAACATTAAAAATAAATCAAAATAAAAAATCTTAAGCTTAGAAAGCTATGAAAATAAAAGACACACTGATAGTTCTCCTCAGCATATCAAATTGACTGCCTTTTACACATGTGGAGACTGAGGTTCACGGAGGTTAACATGATAAGAATCCAAAGTGAGCTAGTAGCAGAGGACTTGATTGTAGATCCCTGGACTCTGATGGGTCTGTTACATCACTGACAACAAGTAGAGGGACCCATCAAGGGAAAGACATGGCTTTATCTTTTGGTGCCAGCTCCTCTTAGAAATAGAATGAATGAGTCCATCTTTTGGTAAAAGTAATTGGCATCTTATCTCCTTTAGCCTCTTTCTTTTAACATTGGTTTCTGGTGAAAGTGCTATCTTCTAGATGTAATATAGTACCCATGATGAGTTTATGAATAAATTCAATGAGCTAAAGAAATAGTGAACAGAGAATTTAATTGAGTGTGAATAAACAATTTGCCTTCTCCTTCGGTAAGTAAGTGACAGGGCAGGCAATTGAGACTTTCCTTGTACGTCACTGACATTGATGGAAATATCTTACAGCGAACATGTTGTTTTACATTTACATGAAGGAAATTGGTTTGTCTTGGTGACATAATGCGACTTATGATAATGTGAAAATGTTACAATGAAAAGAAGGTGAGATGAAGTATGCAGTGTGTATCTTTCACAGCAGCTAACAAATAGAGATTATTTAATTCACTTAAAAACTAAAACCTTTGTACATTCTATTTTTGCCAGAGAGGTAAATGGGCACCTTGGAGTCTCCACCCCCCCCACCCCGCCACCCCACCCCGCCACACAAAATAATGGTATCTTTCCATTCCTTGAACTCCAGGACACTACATTACTTGTTCAATAATTCAAAACCTCAGAAACCAACTTACCTTGCATTTCGATTAGAGTCACTTAGTCACAGCTTCTGATTGAATGGGGTAATTATCCCATTTGTTGGCTAGGTACAGAATTGGCTTTTATATTTGCTTATTTGTTTTGCCCTCTGAAAAATGTAAATTGGGCTTTAAACTTTAAAGCACAATTAGATAAAATTTCAAATAAATATCAAAATCATAGTGAATCTAGAAAAATATTTATCACTTGTGATTTTTAACTCCAGGTATCAAAAAGAACTAAATATAAAGGTATTCTTGGTGGTGTTAATGGTACTGTTTCTCACATCATTCAAGAGATAAAACTCTATTATCATGAGATAAGAAATGCATCATAGCAAATCTTCCAGGTTCCCACATCTATTATTTACTCAGGATGTTCATAGGTGGAATTGATATTGTAGCTGTATTTCATAGAGCACAAGAATTAAAGTTGCTATTAAATATTAAAGATACCATCTTCACTTTAGTGACCAGAATATTTTCATCTGACACTGTAATTTGTTTAGAAATATTTCTTAGAGTATTTGCATTTTATAAACCTGAATAAGAATCAAATCCGTATTTTGAGGTCACCTAGCAGTAGTCATGGCAGTAAAATGACAGCCCCAACTGCAATATATTGTAACTTAAAAAATGGGTCCAAATGAATGTGTAGGTCATTACTATTCTACTAACCATTTTCAAAGTACCCTGATTTTTTTGGCTTTGGTTTAAATATCAGAGATTGGTTGGCTTTATACTTGTTTATGATGGTGATGATGAAATCATAATGCCTGAAGCAAATGTCCTTGTGTTTCTCAAAAGATTTTAAAATTCATCGTGCAGATCAGGCAATCTGATGCTTTCTGACAGCTTAAGGGAAATAAATATATTCATGTGCATGTGAAAGCAGAAAATAATTAAACTTCTTCTTGCTTTTTTTTTTTTTTAAAAAAAGAGCCAGTTTGTTCTATTTCTGAATTGGCTGCAATATTTAACCACTTCAGTCTGGAAAGTACATGTTTATACTCTGAAACTATGCCTTCTTTTCACCTAAAGATTTTGGGCATAAACTGGGAATGTTTTAGAGCCGTAGAATTGTTGCACCATGTTTTATATGTTCAGCTATAATCTGCCATGAACTAAAATAAATTAAATGTCTCGAATTTTACTGAATTCTGTTGAGAGTTGGATTAAGGTTAAAAGTATAATTTTTAAATGTAATGAAGAAAGAACAGTTATAGTATATATAATAAAGGACATAAATATTAGGAAGTCATTTTCTTTTAATAATTTTCAGGTAGGAAAATATTTGCAGTTTAGCTAGAAATGGACACTCAGTTTGTTGCATTTGGTTTTATCTTACCTCACAAATACAATAATGTAGCAATAATAAATATCGATTTATGTAATTTACAATTCTAGAAATTTGAATGAAAGGTTGTGAAACTTGGATTTTATAATAAACTATTAAATCACTTTAAGATCCTTAATGGATATCTGCTGTGGTCTAACCTAGCATAACCTCCCTCTCTTACAAAAAAAATCCCAAACTCTATGAAAACAGTTTCCAAAACACTGTGAGTGCTGGTGAAAATTGCTAGCCAAAGTGCTAAGAGCACCAGATATTTCTGACTGAAATAACGGTAGTACGTCCTGTTAATTGTGACATTGTGGAGACCTGAGATCCATGCATTGCTATGTCTTTTTATGCCATGATTAAATGCTAATGTTAGTGGAAATAATTGTAATATAAAAATGCGCACATTTTAGTTTTAAATCATATTAATAAAGTTGCTTTTAACTATATTTCATCCTAAAAATTACTCTAATATCTGTTAACTTCTACATGTTAAGAAATGCCTATACTTTAAATTTTAACAAATGCCAAAGTTGGGGGATTTAGTTCCACCTTTGAAGAACTGGGCTTGGAAGAAGTAATTACTATTACTTCTAAATAGCATTCTACTATTAATTTTAAACATAGCTATTATAATTTTTGCTTTTCGGTATGTGGGTAGCTCCCTGACTGGGAATCGAACCCAGGCCGCAGTGCTGACAGCGCCAACGCTGAAGCCCCAAGCCACTACACCATCAGGGAACTCCCTATTATAATTTTTTTAACATAGTCTGTCGTAGTTTATGGTTTCCCCCAAAATGTTATCCATTACCTTCTTGCTATGTCAGATGTAACTTTTCTGTGTGTGGGACAGATAGTTCCCTGACTGGAAATTGAACCCAGGCCACAGCGTTGAAAGCACCGAAGCCTTAGCCACTACACCACCAGGGAACTCTCAGATCTAACTTTCTGTTGTTTGCTGTTTCTATGACATCATTTTGGCTTGGAGAGACTAGTACATATTTTAGATATATGTACATTTCATCTGAAATAAGTACTATCTCCAAGCCAAAATGAAGTTATTATACACACACATACACACACACACACACACACGTATATACAGACACATTTTAAAGACTTTATACTTACCAAAAGAAGTGATGATTAGGCTGATAGTTAATGCTGGTCATGAATCAGTACTAAAATTAAATGCTATGCTAAGATCACAGTTACATTACTATAAGACAGATCAGACATTTGGCCTAGATTTTTTTAAAAAGATGCATAAAGTTATAAAGACTCCGAAAGAAAACCTAGGGAACAAACTTGACTAAATAATTTATGGACACTAATAAAGAAGCATATATATTTTAATATTTTGCTCAATATGAGATAAGCAAATATTTTGAAGAACAATTAAATAAATGGAATCCAAAAATGATTACACAATGTAAATAAACATTGCTGTTTCAATAGACATAGCTCTTTTATTTTTTTAGCATTCACTAGCTTTGCAGCTATAGAATATGGAAATAGTTAACATTTATCACTACATTTACTTTAAGCTTCTTGAAGGCAAGGGCTGTGTCCTATATTCTCCTCATATTGCTAATCATAATAGCAAGCTTTATTACATGCAGTAATTTTGTCATTTGTCAGACATTATGCTAGATACTTCAAACAAATTATTTCATTTGATTCCCACAGAGTCAGATACTAAATAGGGTTATTTTGATTGGCATGACTTTTTTCCTATAAATGACATGATGAATTTCTGTCATCTTAAAAAAAGACATGCAAGAACTGAAATAGGCTAACTAATTGTATAAAATTAATTAAGATTGTTGGATATAATTAGGGTCTCCTTTAATAGGTACAGACCTAAGAAAAAATTTTTTATATTAGATGTTCATGAAGTTTTTATTTATGAATACTTGTATAATATGGCCAGCATAATTGAAATCACTTTCCTAACTCTCTTCATAGTTCACTGACCTTTAAAAGTATTAGTAAGTTACAATTCAATTTTCTAATATTAGAACATTGAAATATTTTCTATCAATATATTAATATTTATTTAAAAAGCTAAATGTACAAAAAATTTTAGCTTTAAAGATGAGTTGTGCCATATTTTCTATTTTTATAAAAATTGTACAGAACCTATATACTACACAGTTGGTTAAATAATCTATGAGAACCCATACAATGGATTACTATGTGGTCAATAAAAACAGTTGAATAAATGTATCTATTGACATAAAAAATATATTCAGATTAACAAAGAAGTTTGCAGAATGCTTTATAGTTTCATCTCATTTCTTATGTATGAGGTATGAATGTAATACAGTCCAGAAGTAAAAAGAGAAATGCATATTTTCTTTCCTTTTTATTTTTTTTTTGGTTGTTCCTGGCTGGGAATCGAACCCAGTCCACCGCGTTGAGAGAGCGCCGAAGTCTAGCCACTATACTACCAGGGACCCCCTGAGAAATGCATATTTTCTATAGAAATAAAATCTTAAAGTTTTCTATGGATAGTGAAATTGTAGGTAATTTTTGTTATTTTTATGTTTTTCAATATTTTACAATGTTCATGTCTTCTCAACGTTTTCATATATTTTAACCTAATAAGACTTATTGTATAAGTTCATTCATTGTATTAGCTTTCAAGAATTCCAGCTGTTATGACATGCTTATAAAATAAATCTTAGAGTAAATCCCTGAAGGTAGACGACATAGTTCAATGAGTATCCTTTTAATTTGCACCCTAAAACTTTACTAATTAATATGTTCACTTCTAGTAATAGAGTGCCTGTTTCTCCAACATCTTCCCAAACTAACATTCCTCTATCTGTGTGTGCATCTATAACCATATATACCTTGGCCAATTTTGTAGGTAAATATTGATACTCTACTAGAGTTTTAACTTAAAATTATTTGAATACCAGAAAGCTAATTGTTTATATATTTATTTACTTATTGGTGTATGAATTGTCTATTTATTATTATGATGATTTTCTTTTTTCTTTTATAATATATTAAAGGTTCACTTGATAAACATATATATAATATGTTTCTTATTTTTTAATTTGTCCTTTAATTTTTATGTTTACCATAGAAATGCATTTATGTGGTCAAATATATCAAGGAATTGGCTTTCAGGAAATGCTTAGGCAAAACTTCCATGCTCCTAAAATTAATGGCTCACACATAATCTCTTCTAGCACTTTGATAAATTTTTATTGTATATTTAAATCTTTAGACCATTTAGAAATTCTGTTGGAATATTGTGTGAAATAGAAAGATAATTGTTAAATTTTTAAAATTATATATTGAATAATATAATATTTTCTATTGATTTAAAATTCCAATCTCATAATTGAACTAAATTTTTATATACCATAGGATCTGTGTCTGGTTTCCTTTCTATTTCATGATCTGTATGGTTATTCCTAAACTAACAATAATTTTATTTTCTTACATAGGAGTTCCCAACTTTTCCTCACCTACTACTATAAACAGGAATACAATCCACTATCATACTCTTTAAATACTCTGTAAGTTAGTCTCACATTATTATTTCAATTTTGAAAGAATATTGTTAAGTCTCCAAACAAACCATAGCTATACCATTGGAATTACATTAAATTTATAGGTTAATTTGGGTTCCAAAGCAGATTAACATCTTTATAATATTTCCTTTCTATTCCAGGACACCATATATCTATCTAAATTTAACTGTTATTTTACCCCCAGTAGCGTTTTGTGATTTTCTCCTTGGAGTGCATTTTCCTTGCTTGAGTCCCTAAGTTTTTAAAATATTTTTGTACCCATTATGAATGAAACTTTTAATATATATTGTAATAGATGATTTTTGGTACTAAGAAAGGTGTAGATTTGTATTTCTTTCAATAGAAATGCTTCTTGGGTTTTACCTTTAATTTGGCCATAGGATATCCTTTATGCTACATTAAAGAGGTATTCTTCCATTAAGAATTTTTAATTGACAATGAACAGAAAGTTATATCAAATTCCTCTGAAGTACTTACCAAGATAATCCTATTTTGTCCATTTACTTGCTTTATTAATATGATGGACTAAAACATTTTTTTTAATTATACAAAACTATTACTGCTTTTGACTCTATTTCAACATAAAATGGTTTATTTAATTTCACATGAGGTTGTAATTTATACTATCATTGTGTCTGCATTAAGGCACCCTAAAAATGGTCAATTTTTTTTTTTTTCCTTTTGGGTGGTTCCCTGGCTGGGAATTGAATCTATGTTATTTTAAAATTCATTTAAAATAGGTTTCATTAAGAAGGAACAAAACTGGAAGCATCTCTTCTTGATTTAAACTATATTACAAATCTAGAGTAAGTAAAGCAGTACGGTACTGGCATAAAAACAAACATACAGATCAGTGAAACAGAATAGAGACTGCCAAAATAAACCCGTGAATGTGTGGTTAACTAATACATGTAAGGGAGCTGAAAATACTCAATGAAGAAAGGACAGTCTTTTCAATAAATTGTGTAGGAAAACTGGATATTCACAAGCAAAAGAATGAAACTGGACCATTCACAAAAATTAACTTGAAATGGATTAAGGACTTAAATGTAATACATACCTGAAACTGTAAAACTCCTAGGGGACAAAGTAGGAAAAAACTGCTTGACGTTGGTCTTGGCAATAAGTGTTTGGATATGAAACTAAAAACACAAGCAGCAATAGCAAAAATAAACAAGTGGTACTACATCAAACTAAAAAAACTTCAGACCAAATGAAACAATCAACAAAATAAAGAGTCACCCTAGGGAGTGGAGGAAATATTTGCAAACCACATATCTGGTAAGAGGTCAGTATCCAAAATAGATAAGCGATGCATACAACTCTAATAAAAAAATGGGCAAAGGACCTACAGTGAGACGACATCTCACTCTTGTTAGAATAGCTATTACTAAAAAGACAGGCGATAACAAATATTGATGAAGATGTGGGAAAACGGCATATTTGTGCACTGTTGCTGGGAATGTGAACTGGTACAGCCACTGTAGAAAACTGGAGATGCCTCAAAAAATTAAAAATAGAACTGACATATGTTTCAGCAATTCCGGTTCTGGGTAAATATGGAAAGGAACATAAATCGCTGTCTCAGAAAGGTATCTTCATTCCCATGTTGATTGCAGCATTGTTTACAATAGCCAAGACGTGGGAAACAACCTAAATGTACATCAATGGATGAAAGAATAAAGAAAATTCAGTGTGTGTGTGTGTGTGTGTGTGTGTGTGTGTCTGTGTCTCTGCTATTTGCAAAAACATGAATGGATGAAGCATAAGGGCATTAGGCTAAGTAAAATAAATCAGACCAACACAAATACTGTGTGATGTCACATATATGTGAAATCTTAAAAGATCGAACTCATAAAAACTAGATTGATGGTGACCAGAGGCTAGAGGTTAGGAGAAATAGGGAGTTATTGGTCAAAGGCTACAAAACATTAAATATATTTCAAAATACGTTTCAAATTCACACACACATCCACACACAAATGATAAGTGAATGATGCAAAAAAGTAGTACTACCAATAACTCCTAAAGTTTTAATTATTTTAATTTAGGATGCTTGTGATCCTCAAGACAACCTATGACGTGAATGAGTGGTGGTCTTGGTGGGATTCTCATGTTATGGATGAGGAAATTGAGAATCAGAAAGTATAAGTAACATGACTAAATTTATACCGCTTGTGCATGCTGGAGCTGGAATTGGTATCAGCTTGAACTCCAGAGCCAGAATTATTAACCACCACACTATGGTATATAATATGAAGTCCACAAGGAAATAAAAATTATTTTCTTGCCATGTAACAGATAATATAAGTGTTTTCTAAACTCTTAATTTAAAAACAACTTTCTGCAGTAAGTACAGGTGGTTCTTCAGTCCTCATCTACATTAACCCTAGTTAGAATAAAATGTTATACAACTGAAAGTGGTAGAGATTGAGATTCTGGTCAAGTTTAACCCATCTATACTCATTGCCACTAAAAACAGTTTTTTTAAATGCTGAAACTCATGTTTCTGCCCTTAGTTTCTCCCGTAACTGAAGGGATATAAATTCTTCACATGCAGTATATTCTCTGTTAACCAGCCATCAAGCAGCTGGAAGAAAGTCGAAGAAATAATACACATTTATCTGACATGGTGCCTATTAACTGAGAGTATACCATGGGTCTATTAAGATTGTATTCCCGAGGGAATTAATGGAGTACATGGTGTACTGAAGACCCCACTGAAGATGAATTACAGATTATAGAAGGTAAAAGTGCTTCTGTCCCAGAAAACAAACAGGTCAGGAAAGAGCAGACTAACAGACATAAATACCATCTTCAACTGGTACATTGTGTAGAATTAAGAAAAATGAACTCTGATATCCAGGAAACTGACCTGAGAGGTTACACCATTAAATGGAGACAGGTAAGGGGTTTTGTGGGTATAAGTTCATGCTTCAAAAAAATACTAATTGGCAAGTAAGAGCTGACTCTCTATTTCAGATAGATGAACAAATGGTTAATCTCCTTTAGGATTCCAAGGATTTTCTATCCTGTAAAGCAAAACCCGTTGATTTCTATTTTTCACTTCACTAGGGAGTAGTAAAAAGATCATATATAGATATTGGTTGGTGCAAAGAAAGAAAAGCTAGACACATTAGTGTTCATTTCAAATAGATACAGTATTGACTGGGCCTCCTTTAGCTTTTTTGCAAATGGGTTAAAGATAAATCTACTTATTTTGTTAAAAAAAAATGTCCCCTCAATTGTTGAGGTAAGATAAAAGGACAGAACTGCTCTGTTTTGCATCCCCACGTACTTGGGGCTGTACTTTAAATACATTTTTGTTTCTTTGAGGTCAATTTTTGTTTTGATAGCCTCCATCTGGCATTGATCTGCATTCCTTTGTAGTCTGATTACCAGGCATGAATCAAAGAAATCAACTGGCTCTTCTTAAAAGGCCGAGAGAAGTAACATGTATATATTTGTTATTTAAACTTCCTATTTAAGCTATGAGAGAATTCATTCAGTATTGTGGTCAACCAAGACCTGTCAACATAACCACATCACTTAATTACTTTTACTAGTAATACAAGATTATATCCATTCTTTGATTTCATTTCGCTATTGGTAATACTTGGCATTTGTCCTAATACCTCTTTAAAATATTCAGTTAACAATCATGGTTATATTAGTCAAGACATTTTTTTTGGGAAGCGAACCCAGGCCTCAGTGGTAAGAGCACTGAAACCTAGCCACTATACCGCCAGGGAACATCCTAGCCAAGATTTTTTATTGCAAGTGAAAAAAGCCCTACACAATCTAGCTTTAAAAAGATATCTTAGTTTGTTCAACCAGGAAAGACAGTGGTGAGGTCATATCAGGCAAAAATGGATCTGGGGCTTAAATGACAACCTTATGCTCTCCCCACTCCCCAGGACTTGGCTCCCACAATGGGAGGGCCTCATTTTCTCTGACTGCATATGGGGTTATGGCTTTCCCTAATGAAGTGTGGAAACTATCTGCCAACACATAGACATGCATCTTACTAGCTCTGTGATCTTGAAGTTAAGGGGCAGTCTTTTCCACTTTTCACTCCAAAAGTTTAGATGATGAAATACCTCGTGTCTTTGTGAGGATTGTCTTAGTGTCAACCAGGTGCCCACTTGTGTTCAGATCCAGTGTCTGACCTTCCTCTGAAAATTGCATTTCCTGACTTCTCTGCCTACTGACTTCCATGTGGATTTAGCCAATAAGAGGCACTAGTGGAACAAAGGAAGGCAGAATGAGGGATAAACCAGAGTATTCCAACCCACCCATCCATGCAGCGGGTGGTATTTGCAGTGAACACTGCATCTTCTCTATGGTTCCAGTCCTTGCTATAATAACCCTGCCTTTGTGGTCGCAGCCCCCATGCAGCCACGGCCTCCCCACAGGCCTCCCCACAGGCCTCCCCACAGGCAGCGGCAGGTCCTGAGTGCTGGCAACACCACTCCTTTGTTCCTCCAGCTCCAGGGGTGTCAGCATCTTCCTACTGTTGCTAATCCCTGAGCTCCTTTGTCTTCTCTGGTATCTCAGCTCTTAGGAAAAAAAAAAAAAAAAAACCAAGGGGAGAAGGGGGAGGGGGTAGGATGCGGTGTGGGGGGGAGCTAAATATAAGGTGATGGAAAGAGAACTCACATTAGGTGGTGAACTTATACAACAAGTTGACAATGCACTGTGGAATTGTATGCCTGAAACTATGTAATCCTTGCTAACATGTCACCCCAATAAGTCTAACAATAAAAATAAATTTAAAAAACAACAACAAAACCAAAACAAAACCCTTATAACTAGTACACTATATGAAATGTCTTCCATTGGATCACCTAGCATTGAACTGAAACTTGACTGATAACTCTAGCACTGGTCACCTGCCCTTCAGCGAACCAGCCACTGTGGCCGAGGGGTGAGGTCCTGTGATTGGCTCGACTCTGTTCTTGTAATAAAAAAAGAGATGTAGGGTGTGTTACCAGAACAAAAGTGGGAGGAAGAAAAATATATTGGATGACCCATAGTAATGGCTACCGTATTAGTAATTAATTTTGATTCCATAGCCATAGTTAAACATGAAGATCTCAATGTTTTTTGAAAACATTACCATAAAATTGTTCAGAAGTGAATAGTGGAAATATCTCCCATCAGTTGCCTTTAAAATGTGTTAAGTATCATATCATATGCTGTCTTTTATTCCTTATTTTGGTTAATAAAGAGAATTAATACATTAAAAATCTGCTATGAATCATGTTTTAAATGCCTGGCTTATCTTCCCTACAAAATGTAAAACCAGAGTTTAAATGCCCATTTAACAGATACAGAAGTTGATGTTAAGTAATTTGCCCAAAGTCACAGAGGTAAGAAAGATGAAAAACATCAGAAAGATGTCAACCTGTGTTTTTTGGTAGTCTAGAACCTGAGCATTGTTTACTACATTATGCCACTAATATTTCTCTCCAAACTGCATTGACTTTGCATTTCTCTACTTACATTTTTTGTTTGTTTGTTTGTTTTTTGTATGTGGGTAGTTCCCTGACCAGGAATCGAACCCAGGCCGCAGCGCCGACAGCTCCAGCCCCGAAGCCCTAAGCCACTACACCACCAGGGAACTCCTGCAGATAGATTTATGTAATGAAATTCATAGCATAATGTCCAGAATGAAGTTCTCTTTCATTTATCCACACTTTTAACTTAATATTGGCATCCTGTGCTGCAGAATGTTACAAGCAGACCAGTTTGGGGTCAGATTAAGTTGCATGGTTATATGCACCCCATTTCTGTCTGCCACAACATGCAATGTTTCTGAAATGTGGAAAAATTCAAAAACTTTATTAAATACTAGATGCTGGGCACTCTCTAGAGGGGAATCTTTGTGAGGCTTTTTATATCATTGTGGCAGAGGAGATAAGGACATGTTGTTACATAACAGAAAGTGTGACTTGTTCCTTGATTTTTATAAAGAGAATGAAAATTTTCTGGGCAACTATTCAAGACTATTTGGGTGTTTCTCCCCTGCCGGATGGTAAACGTCTGGTTTCCAAGAAGGAAAATGCCCATCACAATTTAGGTAGATACCATAGTCTGCCTCATTAAAATATGAGGAAACATATGCCTAAAAGAGCTTTCTCTCTTATTCTTGTTTGTAGATAACTGATTTTTCTTTTTTTAGGTTTGTTTCTATTTTCTGCAGCTGAGTATGAAAGTACGCTGACTAACAGAGTCTGCAATTTAGCTGTATTCCTCAGGCCATCTGTAAGAATTTATGCATTTCATGGGAATCTGATCAATTCTAGCAGCGATTCTCTTATTTTCTCTGTGAGATTAAGGAACCCTGCAATAAATTTGATACTTAAAAGTTGGATTCTGCTTGAAAAATTGTGGGCCCAATGTCCAAAAACAATTCTGTGCTTCAAAAATGGGGTTTCCTGAATAATTCTCTTTAATGTAGACACACATGAATTTTTATGTGAAGTCATAAATATCATATCACAAAATTTGTTTAATGTTTTCTCTCTCCTTTCCTCCCTCCCTCCCTCCTTTTTTCTTTCTCTTTACTTTGCTTGGCTTTTCCCTCTGTTTTACCTTTGTCCTTCATCCATACCTCTAGCTCTGATAAGTAACTCTTATTGGCCTAGTTTATATTCTTTTACATTTATAATATAATCATAGATAAATAAACATACATATTTCCAATTTTTTTTTTGTCAAAAATAGATCATACTATATACATTTGTCTTCATTCTACTTTTTTTTTTTTTTTTTTTTTTTTTTTTTTTTTTTTTTTTTTTTTTTTTTTTTTTTTTTTTTTTTTTTTTGCTTTTTGGTATGTGGGTAGCTCCCTGGCTGGAATCGAACTCAGGCCGCAGCACTGACAGCGCCAGTGCCGAAGCCTTAAGCCACTATACCACCAGGGAACTCCCTAAATTTTTTTTTTATCAAACAATACCTTATGAAAATTCCCCAAGTAGTTTGTTAAAGCTCTTTTATTTTTTTAATGGCTGCAAAATATTCCAAGGTAGGGATATATCACATTTCAATCAGTCTCTCCCCTATAAGTGTTCATTTGTTTCAGCTTAGTTTTTACATTACTCTGAGCAAGGCCGTAATGTATGTTCTTCTGAAAATGTTTTTACTACTGGTGCTTTACTGTATGTGGGGGTAGATTTCTCAGAGTGGGAGCATTGACTTAATAGATATTGGTATATTGCTTCTTTGCAAAAACAACAAAACCCACACTTTGACCAGCTTTAAGTACAATTAACGCGTTTCCCCATGAGTCCCAAGCAATAGGTGCTTATTTTCTCATTCAATAAGGTAAAGTTCCTGCCTTCCTAATGTTTAGTCAAGAAGAATAATAAACCAATAAGTGAGTAGTATGATGATGCCATAAATGTACTGTGAAGAAAAACAAAGCAGGGTTATGGTTTAGGAATATGGATGGCTTTTTAAAATAAGATGGTTATAAAAAGTTTCTCCAAGGAGATGCTATCTTGATAAGAAACTTGATGAAGCGAGAGGGTAGGCTATGCAGCCTTCCGGAGAGAAAGAAGAGCAAATGTGAGATGTCAGGTGAAGAGCTTAACACTTGTATGAATAGTGAATGGGGGAATCAAGGGAAAAGGCAAAGAGACCACTTATGTGGAAGGTTATTGTCAGGTAGCAGAAGTGAGAGAAGTGGGGATTTGATGAGGCGTGGTTAGATTCAGCATATATCTTAAAAGTAGAGCTGACGACTAACACTGATTGTTTGGATATGGGGTTTAAGAAAAAGAAACATGAATTTCTAGGCTTTTCAAATTAAAATTTTTATTTTGCAATAATTTTAGATTAATGGAAAAATTGCAAAAATAGCAGTTAGTTCCCATAGACCCTTTGCTCAGCTTCCTTCAATGTTAACACCTTACATACCCATGGTATACTTGCCCGCCCCCCAAAAATTAACATAAGTATAGTTAATTAACCAAATTACAGACTCATTTCAGAGTTCATAGTTTATTTATAGATGTCCTTTCTCTATCCTAAGATCTACTCAAGGATACCATATCAAATTCAGTGGTCGTGTCTTGTCAGTTTTCTCTAATTTGTGGTAGTTCCTTAGGCTTTTCTTTTTTTTTTCCTTTCTCCTTCATTTTTTATTTTTTTAAATTTTTTTATCAATTAATTTTTATTGTTAGACTTATTGGGGTGACATCTGTTAGCAAGGATTACATAGGTTTCAGGCATACAATTCTACAGTGCATTTCACCACCTAATGTGACTTCTCTTTCCATCACCTTATATTTAGCTTCCCCTTCCTCCTCTCCCACCCCCTCCCCTTTCTCCCTTCCCTAATCCACTCGTTCCCAAATAAACATTGAACTATTGATTGTGTCCATGGGTTGGTTGGTTGTTTGTTCATTTCTTTTCTCTTTGTTGCTTTCAGTTTTATATTCCACATATGAGTGAAGTCATACAGTTCTTTGTTTTTTCTGTCTGGCTTATTTCACTAAGCATGATGATCTCCAGGTCCATCCATTTTGTTGCAAATGGCAGTATTTCATCTTTTCTTATAGCTGAGTAATATTCCATTGTGTATATGTACCACAGCTTCTTTGTCCAGTCATTTGTCGCAGGGCACTTTGGTTGTTTCCATGTTTTGGCCACTGTGAACAGCGCTGCAATGAACATTGGGGTACATAAGTCTTTGCGGACCAAGGTTTTCAAGTCTTTTGGGTAGATCCCCAGAAGGGGGATTGCTAGGTCAAATGGTAGCTCCATTCCCAATTTTCTGAGGAATCTCCACACAGTGGTTGTACCAGTTTGCACTCCCACCAGCAGTGTGCAAGAGTTTCTTTCCCTCCACATCCTCTTGATTACTTGTTATTCCTTGTCTTGGTAACAGCCATTCTCACAGGTGAGAAGTGGTATCTCATTGTGGTTTTGATTTTGAAAAAAATGGAAATTCATTTTTTGTTGTTTAACAAGTGGATTTTAATGCTGTTTATATTTTGATAACTCTAGCATGTGAGTGAAGGGACAACATTGAAGTGGTATTGTTACTTAAGAAATAATTCTAAATGGAATTAGTGTGACTGTCAATGGGGTTTTATTCTCTTAAAAAATACAGTCAGGAGGCAACAAAATGGCAGCATGAGAGGGCCTTCTGAAAAACTCCTGGAGATTACAATTAATAAAACACCTGTACCTCAATCAATAACCCTCCACACAATGCACAATCACAGCTAAGAAACCCACTAGTCGCATTAAGGTAGCTGCAGGCAGGCAGAGGGTTAAACAAAGGAGAAATAAAAGGGGAAGAGTGGGATTTAAAACATACAAACAAGATTCCTGGGGACAAGGGGAGCGGGGGTGAGAGAAGAGGGAGGTAGAGCCAAATATATGGTGATGGAAGGAGAACTCACACTGGGTGGTGAACACATAACGCAACACATACATGATACACTGTAGAATTGTACACCTGGAACCTATGTAGTTCTTGTTAAACAGCGTCACCACAATAAGTCTAACAATAAACAAACAAACAAACAAAAACATGCCAACAAGAACTTTGTGCCTCACTGACCTACAAAGGTGCCATTTAGAGGGGGGTTTCCTGGTGGTTTAGTGGCTAGGCTTTAGCGCTCTCAACGCTGCGGCCTGGGTTTGAGTCCCAGCCAGGGAGCTATCCCAAAAATAAATAAATAAATAAAGGTGCCATTTAGAGAAAATGTTGACAGACATGTGAGAGTCCCTTGACCCTTGCCACTTCGAATGGATTCTGAGATTTGTAGGATGATTTGCAGTAATGTCCATGGGCAACCGGGAAATCAAAGGACACGGAGAGGTGGTGTTCCCCTTCTCCACTAGCCCTTAAATATTGCAGGAATTTTTAAAAGTAAAAAACTATTTCTCAAGAGAATTTTCCAATTGAACCTCAGGCATCAGAAAAGACCAAATATAAACCATTAAGTGTTAAGTGCATATTTCTAAATGGTGATATAGATTTATGTCTATTTTATTTTTCACAGAACTCATAATCAGAGAGTGGGACTATAGAATACACACAAAAAAATGTGTTAGGACAAATGGCTTTACATGTACGGCTTTACATGTGCATTAGTATGCATGTCCTGAGTCTTTAAGTTTCACACCTGCTTGAATATTTTTCATAGTATTTTGGATGGTTATATTTATCTACAAATCAATCCCCGATATCGCTTGTCACTGCTAAGACAACTGACAGGACTGGGATTCCACTCACGTAGTGATATAACAGGCTATGCTGGGGATATTCAACTCATCGACAAAGGTTTCCAGGAAAATGCCAGTTCCCATGCATCTTGTGTAGACTGGCACTGATGTGCTCAGAGGGCTTGCAAAGGAAGAATAACAGCCTCTAGATCTTCCTGAAGTACATTATCTAGGGATCAGTCCTCTGCAGAGCTGCCGGGGGTTCCAGAGTGAGTGCTGTTGTCCTATAGATGGCCAACTCTTTACGTGTGTGCTATCATATGTGTATACACACATTTCCTCACAGTCTCACTCAGCCATTGTCTCCAAATCACATCCACGGAATGAAGGTACTGAATTGGAATGGTTTCTAGCATCAACCACTGCACATTGTGCCTAAAACTGCCTTTGATCCTCATATCCCCAACACTTGGAACTATATATTAGCTGTGATCTGTTTTTCCAGAATTCTTCCTTTGTGATGGACTCTCCCCTGAGGCTTGAGTGGCCTCAGTTAGAGTCAGTCCTGTCAGTCAAATATATTTTTATACAGTAGACTCTCAGTTAACTGGTACCCATGGGCATTGGTAGATCCTGGAACTCAAGTAACTGGTAGTCTCAAGCAACCAGCAAAATCTTCAGTTCTGGTCAGCAGAGAATTTACTGTAGCTTTGATTTTCAAACAGGTCAGAGTTCGAGTCCCTTTTTTATATTGTCAAGGCTCCCTTTGTTACTGTATAAATTATAAGTTAATTGAATGTAAATTTAGATCACTAGAGTGATCTTTTGCTTTTTTCAATAGCCTACCTTAAATGCCTAAAGAAAGTCTTATTTATTTGGTTGTAAAACACAATTATGTTTTTAATTTTAATCATCAGTAGTAAAAAAATTTCTTTAGATTTAGCTACATGTCACAAATATATAATAGTTTTCTTATTTGTAAAATGGAGGACTGAACTAGATAGCAGTTCCCCACTTTTTTATAGCAGCAAAAAGTTATTTTTATAATAAAACATAAATGATACAACAGAAGCTAAAAATGACATTTAAATAAGGTGGAATTAATTTTTATTGACAAGAAAATTTAACATGAGATTATAAATGACAGACATATTCAATGCTGCATCTAATTTATTTTTAGTAATTTATTTTAATTGCAAATAATTTTTTAAAGTTTGTATTTAATGGGCACATTATACACAGGTAGAGATAGATCTGTTAGCATGCTTACTTGCTAATTTTTAATTGCTTGAATTGCAATCTCAAGGTATGTATCTTTAACAGAGAAGGCAGAAAAAATATTCTGAGATATTCCTCAAAATGAGCTCAGCAGGTGATGTAAGTTATTGATTCAGTAGTCTTTAGTATGTCATTTGAGCGTAATATTCTCAACAGAATTTTAAGATATTTAAAATTATACTTAAATATCAGTAAATTTTTTGAAATTTTCTCAAGTTCTTCTGTTGAATCTGGGTCTTCCCAGAACCTAACTGGACTCAGTAACCTCTATTAGCTCTATAATTCTAACTACAATTTGAAAACACTGTGTTACTATTATACTACAGATATTGTAACTTGTTCTAAGTTCATGTACCATACATATTCATGTAGATACACATGAAGTTTAAAGGGAGACAGAGGCTCCTGGAAACACAATCTTCCTCACACAATTTTATTTTTCCTAAAGATTTTTGATATTTTAAATTGCTTGAATAATATCAGGGTAAGGTGCTTGCTCAGGCTATTTCTTCATTCAAGTAACCCATTTATACTATTTCTATACTGGCTTTGTTATTGTCTATGACAGTGATAATTCTGGCTATTATAGAATACAATACATAAGCCACACTGTACAAGTTTCTGGTCCTCATTTTTTAAGGAAAAGTTTTACATTTGTATCTGGACATAATGACTTACCTTAACATATTACCATGGAAAGTTTATTAGTCCTTTAGAAAAAAGTGAATATATACATTTTAGTCTAGGAAAATAAAAGTGTGTGTAATTACTACCAGGATTTCATCATCTCTTTAATTATTGCACTAATGATTTTGAATTATGGCACTATAATTTTAAAAAGATTTTTTAAAGATCATGTTTACTTCATGAAATTTTTTGTTAAAAATTTTAATGTCTAAGTTGTCTTAAAACTAGAGCATATGGGGGCTTCCCTGGTGGTATAGAGGCTAGGCTTCGGCACTCTCAATGCTGCAGCCTGGGTTTGATTCCTAGCTGGGGAACTACCCCCCCAAAACAAAACAAAACAAAAAAAACTGGAACGTATAGATGTTTGAGTTGATTTTAGAATTAAATAGTTTCCTTTAAGTAAACAAAAAATGATATAAATATTCATTGTGATTTTCAGCATATTTAGCTATAACATATTGGTGAATTTTCCTGAATTTTTGTTTGTCTTGAAGATACTAATCTCCTGAAGACAATAAAGTTACTTATATCTAGTGCAATGCTGAATAATAAAATGGAAGGCCTTTGACTTCTTATTCATAGAAGATTTTGATTTAGTAACAGGTCAATGAATGAATGAAAGTGTGTGTGGATGATTAGATGTTACTACATTCTTCTAGAATGAATATTTTTGCTCCAGATTACACAGTACAATGATTCAGTTCTATATTTAATGCCTTATTTATATGTCAAGATTTTTATTGATTTTCCTCTGTGTCAGTATAACTATACTTTGTAGTCCTCTTTACTCTGAAAATACAATCTTACGTACCGTATTGAAACAAGTTTTTCTTTTTAAGGAAAAAATAAGAAGCTATCAACAGACTGAAAGGATGTTTTCAGAGGCATAGTGTCTTCAGGAAGATACTGGAGTTCATGAGGTCTCAAGGTTAGTTCATACATACATTATTTGCATGCTTTTACAGATTGAAGATACAAGTGTGTACCTGTTCCAAGTAGTTATTGCTAATGTATAATTAAATATTAGGGGAAATGTTCTTACCTAAAATACATATTTTTTAACAAATCTCTTTAAAAGTAAAAAAAGTATTTATACCATAAATGTATTATTTAGTTCAATTGGAGATGGTTAGAAGAAAATATTGTTTTAGTAGAAAAGCAAGTTATAATTTGCTTCACTTTTTAAAAGAGTAGCATTAGTAACATAAATAAAAATTAGGCATCCTTATAAAAACTTAATTTTGATTTGTTAAGGAATATACAACTATTCAGCAAATTTTTAACTTCTTTTGTATCTTTGTCTGTGAGGTACATACATATATATGCATAGTTAAGAAAAAAAGCTAACCAGCAATCTTTCTAGGATTCTTTGAATCTCATTCTCTGACCCAGCTGTCCCATTATGGGTATTTACCCTCCCAAAATCCAAACTCTCATTTGAAAAGATATGCACCCCTATATTCATTGCAGCATTATTTTTGAAGCTTTTGATTTCATAACAGTAGACAAGATATGGAAGCAATCTAAATGTCCATCAATAGATGATTGGATAAAGAAGATGTACATATATACAATAGAATGTTACTCAGCCATAAAAAAGAATAAAATTGTGCTATTTACTACCACATGGATGGACCTAGAGGCTGTTGTGCTAAGTGAAATAAGTTAGACAAAGACAAGCACCATATGTTTTTACTTATATGTGGAATCCAGAAAACAAAATAAATGAAAAAACAAAACAGAAACATAGATCCAGAGAACAAACTGATGGTGCCAGGTAGGAGGGGGTTTGAGGGGCTGGGTAAAAAAGGTTCAGAGGTTAAAAGTACAAATTGACAGTTGCAAAATAGTCACAGGGATGTGAAGTACAGCATAGGCAATATAGTCAATAATATTGTAATAATTATGAATTGTGTCAAGGGGTACTAGACCTATTGTGGGAATCACTTTGTAAGTTACATAAATGTCTAACTACTAAGCTATATACCTAAAACTGATATAATATTGAATGTCAACTGTAATTGAAAAAGATAATAAATACAAACAATTGGAAAAAATTAAAATAAAAAATGTAACAATAGTTTTGCCTTAAACGAAATTACATTCTAGAGGTTGGAAACACATAAGCAATAAAAACAAAGTTAATTATGTATTATGTTAGATTGTGATACCATATAAAGAAAAAGAAAACAGGAAAGGAAATACAGAGTATAAAGAAGAATGGAATTTTAAAATAAGCCTAACAACTTAGTGCTGCCTAATTTACACAAAAGAAATATCACTTTTGCCCACATAGTGCCAACTAAAAACAAATGTGAAGAAAAATAACACCTACTGGTAAGTTTTCTAAATCATCATTTGTTAAGATAAATTTTGTTAATATATGTAAAATAACTAATATGTGTTTTTCTCAATTTCACCAGAAAGAAAAGACATAATTTTTGAAGTGATAATATATTTACTACAAGTACATGAAATATTGTCAAATGTTTGCAATAAAGAACTATACAGTTGAATGTGGATTAATCCATTCACTTACTAAAGCAGTAAAGACCATAACTATCTATCTGTGTATGGGGGGGAACCAATTAATTTTTCAAATTGAATAAATACTATAACCCTAAAGTAGTTAAGAATCTTTATGACAATACATATAGACGATACATGGTGCTAGAAGTCTCTATTTTTTCCTAATTTTAGGAGACAACTGAGTATTTGGATAGAAGACAGGGAAAATATTTAAATACTACCTCATTCACATGATACACTAATTTTTTAAAGAACATGTTTTCCTTTGTATATTTGATTTATTAGATTTAGAAATTAAAATAACCAATCTATTTGTGATCATCAACAAATGAGTTATCAGGTTTCTTTTGATAATAATCAGGTTGGAATTTTTCCATTAAGCATTAATGCTGAGCATAGGAGTCTGGAGCTATTTATGGCCCAGAAAACCTTGCCCATCTAAACTATAGATCAGGGGTGTCCAATCTTTTGGCTTCCCTGGGCCACATTAGAAGAATAATAGTCTTGGGCCACAAGTAAAACACACTAACATTAACAATAGCTGATGAGCTAAAAAATGGTTGCAAAAAAAAAAAAATCTCACAACATTTTAAGAAAGTTTACAAATTTGTGTTGGGCTGCATTCAAAGCCTTCCTGCGCCGCATGCAGCCTGTGGACAAGCAGGTTGGACAAGCTTGCTATAGAGGAACCCATCACATAAACTGACATTATTTTATAACTCATTACTGGATAGAATTAAAAGGTTTAGCCAGTTTTGTTTTAAAAATAGTAATTAAGTCAATCCTTTTTCATTGTTAATGAGTCAATGTGAAAGGATTATCTAGACATCCAAATAAACAATATTTGGAGTAGGAGCTCTCAAAACATGTTACTCCTTCAGTCTTGCAAAAGGCAGATAATATAAACAATATATTGTCTAAGAAAATGGGTGTCTGGTATTGGAGCATTAAAAAAAGTAAAGCTCACCATTGTTTAGAGGGTCTGTCTGAACTAAACCAATGCAGAGAGCATTACATGTTGTAGTGTAGACCAAAGAAATAGCTCTATGTGGTTGACCGAGAAAAGGAAATGTGTATTGTCTGTCTGGGGAAAACCGAAAGAAGAGAAAGAATGAGAGATGCAGGGAGCTGGTGGAAGGATACAGGAGCAAAGACTTCTCATATCTTGTCACTGTGTCGGAGATGGATTCTTTCCAAACCAATATTAACCTCTTGTTTTTATTTGGGAACTTTGAAGGAAAGAACTAGAAACTCTTTTTTAAAGGTAACAGAAGCATGACTTTCTAAAGTAAGCAAGAAAATAGCATATGCTTTCTCTTAATTCCTTTGATTTCATCTTCCCCGTATTTGCTTTACAAAAGCTAAACCCGGGAATCCTTTGCAAATTTGTATTACAAATCCAGTTCCCCATGGACTCTTCCAAATAATGACTCTTCTATCCTCTCACAAACCACCACCCACAAATATACATCTCAGAATTTCACATCTCTTGTCATGCCTGTGTTCTATTCCAGGTGATTCCTCCTTCTCCATCCTTTCCCAATGGTTCCCCAGAAAATTTCCTACTATTCTCATTCTTCCATCATTGTTATAATTTATATAATTCAGTTTTCTCAGCCTGAGCACTATTGACATTTTGATCAGATAATTCTTTGTTGTGGTGGCTTGTCCTGTGCATGGTTAAGATGTTTAGCAGCATCCTTGGCACTAGATGCCAGTAGTATACCACCCCTGAGTTATAAAAACCAAAAATGTCTCTTTCCAGACATTGCCCAATGTCTTATTGGAACAAATTTATCTAAGATGAGAACCACTGATTAAACCCTAACCTCCACAGCCTCAATAAATATCCACTCCATATCGACCAGGAAATGTAACCACCTGTAGCGTCTTGTTCTTCATTAAAACACAACAGAGACACTTTAAATCCCAGTCTACTTTCTTAAGTGGAACTCTGTTTAACCATCTGTATGTTTTTAGTATCCTTTTATTTGCTTATACTTGACCTTGTATCTGAAATATGTCTGACAAAATAATAAGTGAATATAAAAAAAGTGAGAAAATTAGGGAAAAGAAAAAATAAAGACATAAGATTAAATCAGGAGTAATATTAGGTTACCAATGAAATTAAATCCTTTTTCTCTCATGGTTCTTTTTTTTTTTAAATTCAGTGAGATACGGCTCTTTCCATGTTCTCCAAGTCTTGTTTAGAATTTAGCTTGGACACCAGCAGCTTACCTTCCATTCTTCACAGCCTGTCCTTTCTTACACCATAATCACATATGCAACCTTGAATCCAAACGATAGTGGATATTCTTTTTTCTTACACACAGGAACATGAGAGCTACAGGAGCAAATTATACCACTGCAGATGTATGGTTTTCTAATCTGAGTTAGTCCCTCTGTAGCTTGCATTAATCCTTTCACTCTGACTGTGGTCAGCCACTGTTTCAAAAGTTTATCACCCCTCTTAAACCATACAATCTCTCCCCTTTGCTCTCAGTGCACCTGCTATTTTAACAAGAAAATTGGGGTCATTCTGTGGAAAGTACTTGGGCATCCTTGCAATTCCCTCCAGTATCAAACTGCTACATCTATCAACATTCTTATATTTTTTCCTTCAATCTTAAAGGATCAGGAGTCCTTCCTGCTATTGAAGGCAAAGCCTGTGTTTGATTGTATTTCCTATCACTGATGCTGAGGCTTTTGCCATTAGTTATTTCCTTTTTGTCCTTTATCTTCAACTTTTTCTCGTTTGCTGGTCCCTGTCCTTCAACCTATACATACTCTTCACACTATCCAAAAAAGTATATCGGCAAACAAAAACAAACTGACCTCTCTCTTCACTAGATTTCACCGCCACTACCATTCAATTTTTCTGCTCCCCAACTCATTTAAGCTCCCCATAGCAGCAGTCTGCAAGCATTATCTTCAGTGTCTAAGATGCAGTCACTCCTCAGCACAATCCTATCTGATTTCTAACCCCATTTAACAGAGCATGCTCTCTCTAAAGGCACAGATGACCTGCAGCCCTTATCTTGACTGGCTCTCTCCACGGGTATTTGGCACTGTTAACTTCGGTTTTTTTTCACTCCCTGGGCCACTGTGACTCCTCCTCTTGGCTTGCCTCACATCTTGTGCACACTTTTGTGAAGGCCCCTTTCACAGGCTCTTCTTTCTATGTTCATTCACAAAGTTGTGAATTACAAACAAATACGGCTAGGCGGCCATAGGTAATGTAAGTGAGTGAAGTCAGCTAATTGAAAACAATAAACACTCCAGAGACCAAAAAGCATGCCCACAAAAGCTCTTGATATTTTGTTCTTGTTCAAATGACTCCCTAGAGATCCACCCTCAGCTTATTGCTAATCTTTCCTCCCTGTTCTTCTCGATCAAGCAAGGCCCCTCTTATGACTTTATTAACATAGATGACAATGACTCTAACCCGCTTCTTCAATTAAGCTACACAATTATATTTGATGGTATAAAATTGAGAAGAAGTTACAAATATTTTCCATATATTCCCCACCCCTACACATGCACAGCTTGTCCTGTTATTGTATCCTCTATCAGAGCACGGCACATTTGTAATAATTCATAAACCTATGTAGACATATTGTAACTACTCCAAGTCCACAGTTTACCTTAAGGCTAACTCTTGGTGTTGTACATTCTATAGGTTTGGGCAAATTTTTAGTGACATGTATCCATCATTATAGTGTTATACAGAGTATTTTCACTACCCTAAAAATCCTTTGTGTTCTACTTATTCACCCCTGACAACCACTGCTTCTTTTACTGTCTCCATAGTTTTACCTTTTCCAGAATGTTGTATATATTTGGAATCGTATAGTACGTGCCCTTCTCAGATTTGCTTCTTTAACTTAGTACTGTGCATTTAAGGTTCCTCCATGTCTTTTCATGGATGGTAACCCATTTCTTTTTAGAGTGGAAAACTTCCATTGTCTAGATATACCACACTTTATCCATTCACCTACCGAAGAACATCTTGGTAACTTCTAAGTGTTGTCAGTTACAAATAACGCTTCTAGAAAACATTTTTGTGCAAATGTTTTATAAGGTTTCATCTCCTTTGGGTAAATACAAAAGAGTACAATTGCTAAGTCATATGATAAGAGTATGTTTAGTTTTGCACAAAACCACCAAAACTGTCTGCCAAAGCGCCTGTACCAATTTGCATTTCCACCAGCAATGACTGATAGTTCCTGTTGCTATACATTGCCTCTACCATTTGCTGATGTCAGTGTCTTGAATTTTGGCCATTGTATCAGTGTGTCATGGTATCTCATTGTTTAATTTTCACTTTCCTGACATGATGTGGAACATATTTTCTTATGTTTATTTTCCATCTGTATATTTTCTTTGATGTAGTGTTGGTTCAGGTCTTCGGCTAATTTTTTAATCCTTTTTTTTCTTTTTGAATATTAAGAATTCTTTGTACATTTTATTTTGCTTAATTTTTATTGAGTTGTTTTCCATTGTTGAGTTTTGTGAGCTCTTTATAAATATTCTGTATTAAAATACCTTGGGAGAAGTACAATTTGCAAACACTTTTTTCCCTTTCTTTGCCTTGTCTTTTTTGTATCTGTGACTGTTTTTTACTTTTGATGAAGAGTTTTTAATTTTGATGAAGTTATATTTATCACATTTTTTCTTTTTTAATTATTGGTTTTGGTGTTATATCTAAAAGCTCTTTGCTTAACTCAAGATCACAAAGATTTTCACCTATTTTTCTTCTAAATATTTTATAATTTCATGTTTTACACTTAGGGATATAATAAATTTTGAGTAAATTTTTATATAAGATAAAAGATTAAAGTTCAACATTTTGTATACAGACATCCAACAGTTCCATTACCATTTTTTAAAAATACTATTTTTTCTTCATTAAATTACCTCTGCATCTTTGTTAGAAATCATTCATATTTGTGTGGGTGTATCCCTGGCCTCTCTAGTCTGTCCTATTGGTACCTGTATTCATACTTGTTCTCATTATCACACTGTCTTGATTATTGTAGCTTTATAGTAAGTGTTGACATCAGATAGTGTGTGTGTCCTCTTTTGCATAATTGCTTTGATATTTTTTATTCCTTTTACTTGTCCTATAAATTTTAGAGTAAACTTGTTGCTATCTACCAAAAAATCCTCCTGCAATTTTGATTGAAAAATTTTATTTATGTATATAAGAAAATGCTCTGGATACAGCTTAAATAAAAAAAAGAAAAGACACTTGAAAAAATATTCACTGCATGTATAAGATATAAAAAGTCAATATTATTAAAATACAGAGAGTTGTTAGATATCTGAGAAAATATATACCTCATTGGGATAATTGGCAAAGCCTTGTGGGAACTTTTTACAAAAGAAGTTCCAGTGACCTCTCAACTTAAAAAAAATGTTCAACATAATTATTAACCAAATATGATATGTAATGGCTATTATACATGTAGAACTTTGGGAAATAATGTGGTATAGTGACAGCATCATTTTTAAGATTAGACTGAATTTGAGTTCATTCTTCACTTCTCTGTGAAGATTTAAGCAAACTTTAAATGTTCTAATGTTCAGATACTTTACCAATAAGGTAAACATACATACAGTCTGGCATATTATAAACACACAAATGTGGATTATTATCTTAAATACATTTAATATTGGTGAAGATGTGGGGAAATGAAGCTTATCATACTACAGGAATTGACAGGTAAATTGGTTAAACTTTTCTAGAAGGCCATTTGTCATTATGTATCAAATAATCTGGCTCCTTGAATAATTTTTGACCTGAGGTTTCCAATTTTTTTAAATCTTTAATGAAACAATTAGTGTGAACACAAAACTATGTATACAAAAGTATTCATTGAGATATAAATATGAAACAAGGAAAATGGGAAACATCTGTATGGCTGATAATAATGAAGTAATTAAATGATTAAATATTTATGCATAGTAACATTATGAGATAGTTAAAATAAAAGTTGTTTCCACAGCATTTTTCATTATTGGAGACCTATCTGACATATCAATAAGTAAAAACGGAGGCTATAAAATAGCTATCACAGTATGATGCCATTTATACTCTTAAATGTTGTATATACATCATGCATGGAAAAAAGAGTGCTTACGTAAATTCACATGTGTATGTATGTATGCACATGCACACATACTGTAAAATAAAAGTGGTCATGTTTGGGTGATTAGGTGTAGATTTAATGTATTGCCTTGTGTTTTTCAATAGTCTCCTAATTTTCAGAAAACACAGCTTATTATTACAAAATGAAGATAATTTAATAGATAAAATAAGAAGGAATAGAAAATCATAAACTACATAAAAAGATAATCAAACTAAAAACATTATTTCATAGGTGTCAGTGAAGGGTTATTAGCCTTATTACTTAATGACATCTACAAATTAATAACAAAAATATTTCAATAGAAAAGTGGACTAGAAGAGATGAAAGAACTTGCATAAGAAAGAAATATAAATAGCTAATTAACACATGAAAACTTCATCTTCAATAGTACTCAAAGAAATGCGAATAATATGTAATTTTATGTCTATCAAATTAGCAAAGATTTTTATTGCACATCTCTATCACTGTCATATACTGTTGATGAAATTTTAGTAGCAAAATATGTTAAGAATGTTTTATATGCTTATGATTTCTTATCTTACAATACATTTCCAGACAAAAGGAAATGTATCATAATATATAATTGTTTGAAACATTGAAAATAAAAGGAATGTCTTATATTTGGAGAACTGTTTTTTAAAAAAAACTTTTTTGGGGGGAGTGTGGTTCCCTGACTGGGAATCGAACCCAGGCCGTGCCTGTTTTAAAATTTTGGTACGTTCAGAAGACATAGTATTTTACATCCATTAGAATTTCATTTACAAGAAATTTTAATGACATGAAAATTAGTCAGAATATGTTAGATGACAAACGGACAGAAAAATGTGGAGATAATATGAATTAAACATATAAAAGCATTCAAAGTAAGTAAAAATAAGAAATTAAACCAAAATATTCACAAATATTTTAAGATAATATAAATATTATAAATAGTATTTTGAGTCCAAGATTTTTTTCAAATGTAGAGTAACAAATGATTTGTTGATTTTCTCTTTTCATTTCCAAAGTTTATAATTTTCATATAAATTTTGCTGAAAAAAATTACTTATTTCTTTCCTGACCCAGATCATTTTCTGCTACTGTGTTCACCATCGCAGTTAAAAGTAGCCAGTCACCTAAGTCAGGATGCTGCAAGGTAACTAAGATTATTACTTCTCACTCACCAGCCACTTCCAGTGAATCATGACCAGTTCTACTGTTTTTTCTTCATGCTACTTCTCCTCTCCTCCTGAGAACTGCATTGTCACTACCACCACTTTGATTCCCTTCATCTGTCATTTGGATTAAGTGGTAGCCTGTTGATGCATTTCCTTGATTCCATTTGCATCCTTCAGATCCATTCTCAGTACAGCTTTCCAGTAGCTCAGTCTAAAACAAATATCTGACCATGACCTTCATCACTTTCTTTCTTTCTTTCTTTTTTTTTTTTTTTTTGCTTTTTGGTATGTGGTAGCTCCCTGGCTGGGAATCGAACCCAGGCCGCAGCACTGAGAGCGCCAGCGCCGAAGCTTTAAGCCACTACACCACCAGGGAAGTCCCCATCACTTTCTTAAATTTCTCAAAAATTTTTCCATACATTTATCAGATCCAAGCTACATACTTGTCTCAATTATCGATCTGCCTTTTACATTCTTCTTCAGCATCTTCGCTCACCATGCTCAATGTTGATTCCATCAGTCCCAAACTCTTTTATAGTCATCCCCTTGGTTTCATACTTTTGTACCTTTACATAGATGCTTGTTCTAATTTGGAATATTCCTCATTTTATCCCCTCCTCCCCTTTCTTTTCTTCACTAATTTTTTATACTAAAAGGCTTAGACCCTGTACTGCCTCCTCCAGAAAGCTTTTTCTGAGCTCTTTTTGTATACTAGAACCTTATGCTTACTGTCAGATAATTGACCACATTATTCAATTTATCTATTTACATGTTATTCTCCCCTTAAAACCAGTAAGCTCCAAACTATAATGCATACAACCCATGGGGTGAGCAAGAAGGTCTTTTGAGAAGCCAGGTAAAAATATTAGTATTTATATTTATATTTCCTCTTCACTTCTCACTTTTATGCTTAAGTATTCATATAATTTAAATAATATATTTTTACAGTAATACATTATATATAAATACATATATTGGAGTGGAATCCATGAAGAAACATTTTACTGGTAGAAATTATGTGATTTAAAATGCTTAAAGATCATTGCACTGAAGTTTCAAAAGGGCAAGGAATATGGCTTATTTATCCAGAGCATATAGCAAAGTGTTGGGCACATAGGGACTTTATTGAACTTAACTGAAATGAAAATTTAGCAACACCTATCCATAGTTATAAAGTTAGTCATGAAAATTAAAAATTTGGCTTAAGGTGGAAAATTCTCTCTCATTTTCTAAGCTTGATGTGTAAGAGTATTAGAGGGAATTTGAGCGTAAGAAGAAAAAGCAATAGAGAAAATATCCATACTAAAGTACTTTTCACAATTGCAAATGTTTTTAAATTGTGAGGAAGAACAGGTGCATGCTTAAAGTTTGCCAAAGGTAGCTACAAATCAGCATTGTTATAGACCAGAAGATCTGTGAGGATTTATAAAAGGAAGTATACATTTTCAAAGCAAATAAAAATTTAAGGGTAGAATAGAGTGTGTTTGTGAACCCCAATTCTACAAGCTCAGATCTTGAAAGTTCTTTAAAATTTTTCCTTTACAGGAAGCTGTTTAACTTACATAGTATTTATATCTGCATGAGGATACCTGCCAATTAATTCCAATAGTAATCTGATAGAAGGGCCAGAAGTCTAAACTAGAAGAATTTCATTCAGATCGGTTTGATTATCTTCTAGTGACTCTCCTGATTTTAATAAAATTATAGCTCTAGTTATCTGTAATTCCAGACAAAGAATGTAGGAAAAATATACAGGAAAGTCAACTTTATGATTTGTGTAAGGAAAAATAGATACACAAATGAATGAACAAAATATTTACATGCTGTTTTAGTCTTGTTATCAGTATAGTTAAAAGTGAAAAGTATCCATCTAATTATAATATTGGATGATGGAAAAATTCTCTTATAATTAGTTTAAAAAAATTTTTTTAAAAACCTATGATGAAGTAGGAGGTCTCCTTGGAATTCTTTTCTTATAAAATATTACAGCTCCATGTTTTACTAATTCAGTTGTTTCTTTAGGTTTTTAACATCAAGCCAAAGATAAACATCTAAAAATTTGTGTTACCCTTGAACAATTTTGTCTTACTCTAAAGTATACATTTCCTAAACAATGTTATTTTTATCTCAGTCGTGACTACCTCTAAGAATCAAAAGAAGTAAATACAGGCGAAGGTCCAAGATGGTGGATTAAGTAAATGCTATGCTTGCTGCCTCCCAGGATCACATCAAAATTACAACTAAATTATAGAACCATAAACCTTAAGAATCATCTGAAGACTAGCTGAACAGAACCCTGTAACTAAGGATGCAAAGAAGAGGGGCCACATTGAGACAGAAAATATAAATTTAATTAAAAATAAACAAGTATGAAAAAGAAAAAATGTATGATAGAGATATTTTACCTATGGCCTTATATATTAAGAAAAAATAAAACTAACAGAATGAATGTATTTTAGAATACCTAAAAAATCTCTTAATATGAAAGTTATTTTATTCATCAGAATGATTTTTCATAACAAGATAATAGGATATATTTTTGAACAGAAACACTTCAGGAATTGTCTTTCATAGGTTTGATGTTCAATTGTCAATATTATATAAGTACTTCTACATCCAGCAGAAGTGGTGGCTTTATCTTTTTGTTAAATAGAGTGTAAATGGGAAGTACTGAAAAATTAGCTGTAATTTTATGCTTCATTTTTATCTCTAAGTATTTTATTTTTAGGTCTTTAAAGAAATTGTTATAACTAGCAGTAAAAAATAGAAAAGTACAATTAGAGTAAGATAACAGACTTGTTTCTAAACTCTCCTTCATAATCATCATCACCTTCATCTCAGACTGAGGAACTGTTCTACTTTGAAAGCCATTTTTCAATTCATCCTGTGGCAATGGGAATTCCTTACTTAGCCAACTCTGCTTGACAATCTCATAAGGGTAAAGGGCATAACAAGTGCTATAAGAGGGCCAACTGCCTCATGCTTACATTGTGTGATCTATGTTGAAACTTCCAGAGGTTTATTGATGCAGTGGGACTAGAAAAATGAGAGCAGAGCCAATTTTCTCCATGGCCTTCACCCTTTCTCACAGACCACAAGATAACCACTGTTATCACAAGGAAACTAGAATTTTCCTCTTCCGTTTTTTTGTCAAGCCAAACTAATGGGATTTCATTTTTCTTTTCAAGGATGTTTTACTAGGTTAAATATAAATTTTAGTAGGATATGGCTTATATCCAGAGCAAGTAGTGTATTTTCATTTCTAATTTCTCCACTACTGATATGTGAATGATAGTACTAAAATAATCTTATATTTAAAATTGAAGGCATTATATAGCACATGGCAGGATTTAGAAAATTGTATTTATAAATAGGCAAAATATAAAACAATACTTTATATTGTTTTCAACATACCTATTACAGAAGATTTGTATTGATAAAAATAATACAACATACAATGGATCCTAAATCTAGCTGACAATGATTCTCATCATTGTAAATCTTGAAAAAACGTAGTAATAAGGCATATGTAGTAAAATTATCTCATCAAAGACTGTACTGCCTTTCCCTAGTAAAGGAACATCTGTGCTTTAAAATGAAAAGAATCAAAACTAGGTGTATTACATTTAGACAAAGGCTGAAAACTGAAGATATACTTTGGCCATCATAGTTTTTGTTTTTTAAATTAAATTTGTTGAATTTCCACTGGACACTTTCTTATTCTATGCTGTTTCACATATTTTATTATCTGTCTGGCCTTGAAGTTATCTGAGTTTGGTACCCTAGCTTTAAAAAGTTATTATTGCATGATTTAAAAAACATTGACATGTATAGGGCAGATTTTCTTATGTATGATTGGTAGACATATGAATTCTTTTTTTTTTTTTGACATGTGAATTCTTTACATGGCTTTTGACAGTAATATTTGGCAATAATTATTAAATTATTAATTTATTTGAATTTCCCATCTCTATGAAGTGATTCTATAGAAACATTAATATAGTTGCCTAAAATATGTTCTCTGATAAGTTGAAGAAGAGTAAAATTCAGAAATCTTCCAAGTACCTGTCAATAGGTATTAGTTTAATAAATTATAGTAAATCCATATAATGGAAAACCATATAGTTCTTTAATTACAAAACAATATAGTTCTAATATACACTGACATGAAAAGACATCAAATAAACATTATTAAGTGAAAAATAGGGGCAAAAGACTTTGATGTTTCTGTAAATAATTATCATATATTATTAAAATATTAACACATTAGTATACTGCCAATGTGAACTAAACTGGTAATGGTAGCTCTCCTTGATAGGGTGGGATTATGGTGGGTTTTCTGTATTCTAAACCTGTATTTCTGTAACATTTAAATTATTAGAGCAAGCATACATGACATAACATAAAGCTCAACTATAGACATGCAAAATACTGAAATTTGTTTAGAAAAATTATTAGATAAGATAATCATTTTCCTATGTTTATACTTGAGGCATAGTTTGGCTATTGATACAGTAAGAATAATGGTATATAATGTGGTTCAAATTGTAAACACTCATTGGATTACATTTAAAAGCTTTTTGGTACTTTTTGGTTTTTTTATTTAAATGATAAAATACATTTTTAGAGGTATAAATAAAATTTTTTTAAATATAACACTCTTAGAAGAAAAACGAATATTTATGTGCATATTTTTTATAGATGTAAAAAGAAATGTTTGGAGACTCATGAAAAGTTTTATGTTGGGGAGGGATCAAGCCTATTTTAAATGCTTTTGCTATCTCTTCTTCTGACTCACATTTTAAAATACTGTAATAATCTGTTTTGAAATATAATTTTTTTAAAAAGTGTATTTTTCTCCCTGTTGAAAAGAAAACCTGTCATCGCTGCCTTAATCTTGAACCAGGCAGTGGGTTGTGAAATAAACTTGGCAAAATTTAAATGCCCTGTCCTTACAGACCATTTGGTCTACAAATGGACAGGTGATATATAAGGTGGCCTTCCTGTCATCAAGGACAGAATCAAGAATGAGGCAAACTTGCATGCAAGAGAAGGAATGTGTGTTAGACTTGGAAATTCTGTGTCTGACCTGATCAAAATGACAGATTTATAGCCAAGATGAGAGAGAATTAAAACCTTGCTGGCCTAGAAAGGAACTTGAAACGAAGAGGGGACCACAGTATGGAAAATGAGATCATGGCTTGGACTGTTGTCATCATTATCAATACCAAACATAAACTGAGAACCCATCAGGTGAAAGGCATTGAATTAAGTGCAGTGAGGCTGATGTTATAAAACCCACATGAAAAGCTGGGAGAATGATATATAATTTACACAGCCGATTTAGTGTATTTAGTCATTTTAGACAGCACCGGAATTGATAACATTTGAAAGTTTCTGTTTCCCATGAAACTGTGGCTCTTCAGAAAAATGCACACAAAAGTGTGCATGTCAAATCAGAAGTTCTCTCACCCACAGCTTCCTGGTTTCACTTCAAATTGATTTGCTCAGGTTAACATTACAGATGGACAAGATAATCTGGTTTTGAACTCCAGGGTATACGCACATTTGCGTGCCAATTATATGCTTCCAAAGTTAACTTTAATTAAATCTTAACCAAATATGTCAACAACCTTTCTGATCATTTGTCACTTTAAATACAGTTACATATTCTAGTAGCTTGTCAAATGATAGTAGCTTTGTCATTGTTGTTTTAATGTTACTTCAGGATGGACAACCTCAAAGTTTTAAAATGCAGATTCATTTGACCTCATGTTTATTTATTATTAATAATGATTATATGGTTTTCTTCAAAGTGCATCTGAGTGTATTCTTTTTACTTCTTTCCTAAGAGTGAATAGACTAAGATTTCTGCAGTGTCTCCATACGTTTCAGCTGAAGGTGGTTTTCACATGATTCATCTGTCAGTGAGCAGGTCAATATCCAATGACAACATGAAAACTATACTTATCTCCTAAAGTATTGGTTCCATCAGGTGACAAATAGGTAATAACTGTCATTAAGACCTGCATATTTTTCTATGTGTTTATTGACTTACCTTTATGAAATTACACTTAGAATTTTTTTTTGGGGGGGGGGCGGTATTTCCCTGGCTGGGAATCGAACCCAGGCTGCGGCATTGAGTGCACCGAAGCCTAGCCACTACACCACCAGGGAACCCCTAGAATTTCTTAATTGTCCAATGTTAAACATGTGCTAAGCTTTTCAATACAGTGAACAGAAATGGGTATAAGAATATCTGAGCTCTGACTATGCCACAGGGACAGAGGCAGATTTTGGAAGAATCTTCCCATTCTTCCAAAAGTTACATTTAATCATGATACACTCACTATATGTAGTTCTTTCAAGTGTCGATTATTGGACACGTTAAATGTTCTATCACGGGAGAATGAGATTTTAAATGGTTTCTTCAATTAAATAGTGAATAAATAATATGCCTTAATATTAATTAAGGTCTGCTGTAAAACCATATGCTGTTATACTGGTTAAAGCCATTATTTCTGTATTGTGTCAGATGTGTGGTAGTCCCCAAAGAGAAATTGGAAACACAATTTATAAAACAAACAATCAAACAAAAAACTCTTCCTTCCCTTTTCTCTCTCTGTTTCAATGGATTCGCCTAAAGAACTATCCACAACAGCCCAGATCTCTATTTTTTCACATTGCACTGTGGTCTCTGCTGCCCAGGACAAAAGATAAATCAACTTCTTCAAATGTCAGGAGAGAAGGATGGTGGATAACAAACCCAACTGTTACTGACCCTTCAGCTCCATGCTGCTTTTTTTGTGTTTGTGGCAAAGGGACAAAGCAAGGAGAAAAGAAGCTACTTACTAAGTGCCAGTGGGTTTACAGATCCTGACCTCATGAATACTGAGCTATTGGGAATCGCTGGCCACATGGTGAAGACATTCAGGACTGAACAATAGGGGACCCAAAGGCCCTTAGGGCCAGAGAACTCACCTTGCCTTCTCCAAATGAGAATGTCCCTGGATCCTATCATGTAATGAATGATATTTATCTTCTCTTTCAGACCCATGTTGTATTGTGAGTAGCTGAAAGAGTTTTATTATCATCAATTAATATCTTCTGTCAGTATTATAAGTGCAAATGGGAGAAAAAATAATTATTTACTTTAAACTTATTTGTTATGAATTATTAGCAGCTATTCAGAATGTAACACCTCCTCCCAAAGAGCTCATATCATATATATTGTTTTAACATTTTATTTATGGTACCTCAAAGAAATAATCATAGTACTCAGAACTTCTTTTTCTGTGCCTCTTGTTTTTTCATTTTCCTTCTGTTTTCCCTTTTTTCACCCTCCCTTTTCTATTTTCTTTTCTTACTGATCTTAGAGTTTCCTTCCCTCAACTTAATTACATTTACAACCTAAAACTGCTGTTTGCCTCCTATTCTTACTTTTGTTTTTTTCAGAAAACATTGTCTCCCTTGGGCACAGGCATTGAGAATCCTAAGTGATGAAGAAATAGCTTCTGCTTTGAGGAAACCACATCCCCGACCCCGCTTTTGGCTCCTGAAAAGGACCAAGAAAAAGACAAACCAGAATGTTTGAGAATAAAGGAAGAGGATGTACTCAGCCTTTATCTTTAGCATTATTATCTTTAGCAAGGACCCACCACTCTAGCAGCATTCCTCATCAGTTCAGTGGTGGCTATAGTTCCTTCAAATGGTAAAACCTTCCATCCGATACCCCAGAAACGTCTATGAATAAAAACACCCCTGAGAGAAATCTAGTCAATTAAGCTCTTCCTATTTAGGATTCCCAAAGTGGATTGTTTAATTTCTTTTATTATGATGATCATTGTATACCATCCTACCTCTAATGTGCTATTTCCCCCAAACTAGTAGGATAAAAGTGGGACAGGCCATGTTGAGGCTCTGGAATTCCAGTTCCCAGGGTAGTTTCATTCCTCTCACTAGTATTCTCACTTTGAAGACTATTTTAGCTGCCTCTGATTTCCCACATTCTCCACAAATTAGTTACCTCTGTCCTCTGCCTCTTACCCACTGCCCCCAGTTCCATTCTTTCTCTTCCTCCATAACACTCAGGGAAGAGGGGGCATGTTGAGTCTTTTGTTATTTACCTGTAGCCTTAGAAAGCCATGTTGTGGAGCTGCTTTTGAAATGGATTGTTGGCATTTCTCCAATGGCATCCCCATAGTTTCTTCATAATCATCTCCATGGACAGAAATAGATATTCTATTTGTTTGCTTCAGTTAAAGTGTCCCCTTTCTTTTAATTAAAGAATCATGTACTAGCTTCTCTGTGCATCGAGTTTTGACATTTTCCAGAATGTGACAGTACATTTGCAAATGCTATTTTAGGGACACACTCACTTGTGAAGGATCTAGTGTCTGTCACCATTGCCAGGTACCTGCCTTAGCAGATTCTCAAATAGCAAAAACTGCTATGTATAACATTTCTATCACTTCTACTTCAAAATCACCCTAAACACATAAGTTTTTCCCCAAATTTGGTGAAGAAATCTTAATGATGGACTACAGCAAACATCAACTATCATGAGGTAGCCCGTTGAGAAGTTGAGGTGCTATTAACATTTAAGCAACTGAGACAGACTTTCATTTTCTTTGAGTCTTACGCTTTTTATTTAAAATCCATGCAACTCTTTGCATTCAACTCCTAGCATACTTACATTTAGTGTAATACAATAGGATGTTTTAATTACTTAAAGCATTTTCTCCAAGTATTTTCAGTAAAATGGGCAGATCAGTATGCACCATTTTTACTCTGTGGTCTCATATTAAGTCCAACATGTCTCCCTTGGTAGAGAAGCTTGAATAGACAACAATTTGCTTTTTCCTTCATCCTACTCAACTAGGACACTGAATTTTCATGGCTGATCTACTTGATTTTCTTCCTCATCATGTACACACCCACTTTCCCCCTCACTCCTAGTAAGCTTGCATTTTATCTGATATGCTATAAAAGACTCACCTGTTTGTTCAGTAATTATTTTCCCCTATTGCTTGTGTATTTTGAACATGTTTACATAGCTGCCTTTTTTTTAGCTGTCTTTTATTGATAGATATCTTTTCACTGAGAACTCCAAGAAGACAAAGACTTTGTTCTGTAGTATAATTTACAATGTGATACACAGCTAATGTATAGCAAGATGTTTAATAGCTACATTTTGATGATGATTTAAAATTTTTTTCAGGGAGTTCCATGATGGTGTAGTAGCTTAAGGCTTCGACACTGGCGCTGTCAGTGCTGCGGCCTGGGTTCGATTCCCGGCCAGGGAGCTACCCACATACCAAAAAAAATAAAAAATAAAAAAAATAAAATAAAATTTTTTTCATAGTTTTCTTTATATGAGCTTCTTGCTTGAACTAATTTGGATTGACATTGCACTCCAGGTGGTTGCCTAGTAGTGATATGGTTCACACCTAGGAAAGTGTAGGCAATTGTAGTAATAATAATTGATATAAAAATGGCATAAATTAAAAAAAATTAATATGTACCTGAGATCTTTTGTTTTTGTTTGAGGCTGATTCTTGGTTAGGAATGACTGTTACAGATTGCACTGAAAAAAAATTGTAAAACTTTATCTATTTTAAACTAGAGGTGTCAGAAATCAGAATAAATCCACAGGTGAAGCCTTGTCCTTGAACTTAGGAGAACCCCAGAGTTGCTGATAATATTCCAGTAAACCCTCAGGATGAAATGCCAGAAGTATTTTGACCTATAGACCATCCTCCAATAAAATAACATGAAATTACAATTCTCTCCTCGTTAAGCCTCCATCCCATTCCTGTTCCTGGAGAGCTCAGTGCACTGTCCCACTCAGGCAAGGTGTTGGCTGGCAACCAGTTCTCCCTCTCATTTTGCTCTAAAATGCATTGAACTTGTATATATTATTTGCTTCAGTGGCTTGTTCTGACAAATTGCTCTCTTTTCATTGTTAAATTATTGTTTAATTCACTGTTCTGGTAGTGTTTTAATTTTAGTTTGTAGTCCAGTGTTTAACATTTCCGGTAGTGTAAACAGTATTGGGTAAGTTGATATTCTCTCTGAGACAAGAGTTATGACACTTAATCTCTTCCTGTATTTGGAAGTCTTTTACCCAATACCTAGAAAGCCTTTATTTTGCATTTAAAATTATCTTGATTGTGTAGGAAACATAATTAATACCTATGTTTTTCTTCCTTTCTCTGCTGCTGGGCAAGGCATTCTCTTGCTTACATCCTGGAAAGGTTTAACTGTGAAGTCAGTTTCTCCCCATTCTCTGCTCACTAAGCCCTGCAGACATAGGCAGACACCCCCCCTCTATTTCACAAGACACCTCATTGATCTTTCCAGTTTTATTGTACCAGTTCTTTGTTTTCCACAGGAATCCCTGCTGGCTTGTGCCTACAGAATTCTGGCTGAATTCTGAATTACCTACTTAGTCTACATCTCTAAAGCTTCAGTTTTGGATTCAGATAATTTAGAGGGGAACTCAGCTGCCTGGCCCTGCTTGGAAGGGACAATCCATTTTCTGTGGTTGGTAGTGTGGTTGTCCTTCTGTATTTATCTTTAGCATAGTTTCTGAATATTTTGTGGAATTTATGCATTGAGAAATAACACGACAGGAACATTTTGCATATACGCGTAAAAAATCAAATTTTTTATATGGCAGGGTTTTCTCTGAAAAGTATACCTTTCCAAAGAAAACATTACATTATAACATCTTGTATTGCCCTGACTGCTTGAATTTGGAGTCAGTATTTTATATTCCATCAATCAGTCGACATGTTTTATTTGAATACTCATCCAACTGGAGGGTCACTTACTGTTCAGAGTTGAAATTCTAGCTTAGTCCGTATCTAGAGTTTCTGGCCTCCCTCTATCTCGTTACCTGTCAGGTTATCACATCCTCTCTACCAACTGGATTTTTTAGACAGTGAAGAAGGGCTGTCAGATTCTTTTACTTATTCTGTAACTCACATTTTGGAGATTAGAGACATTTATAAAGGTAAAGCCCTTTTGCCTTGCTCTCTATGTGATGGCTTTTCACATAGCTATTAGAATTCGGGCTCTCAATACTCGTGAGCACTGCAGAGACTGTCCAAAGGACACTTGCTGTCCTAACGCCTCTCTCCTCTGTCTTTAGTTACGTTAGAATGACCTGAAATTGGAAGTGTACCTACAACGTAATGGGTGTTACCTCCCGTCAAAGTTTGCTGCCCATTTAATGACACAGATTCTTTTCCCGACACATCCAGAGCCCTGTGGGGCATCCAGCCCAGGACATATACCATGGATTTAAAGTGAATTAGATCATCTATGCCTATAGAAACCACAAGTCTAGATTAGATGCAATGTCTGTTGAACTCTTGTGTTGCTACTGTCGATCTCATACTCCTCAGCAGTTCCTTCCTACTCTGAATACATGGGTTATACCTTGAGCAGTTACAAGGGTCATCCCAAAAATATCCAGCCATGTAATATAAAAAGAGGCAATTTTGGCTGGGTTTATTTCTGGATAGCCCTCATATATCCATCTCTTCCATTGTGCACTCAGGAAAGACACAAGTCTCCAGTCACTCCAGGTTAAGGTGAATGATCATATTTACCAAATTAGTGGAGTACAGAGATAATTATTGCCCTTTACAGATTTTATATCTTTTAAAACCTTGATATAGCATCATAAAACAAGGTCATGTAGGTAGAGGGCAAAACTACCTTCTTACCAATGAGGAATTTGAGACTTGTGTGGTCCAGTGATTTGTCCAAAGTCTTGGCAGTTCTAGAACCTGAAAATCTGTGCACTATTGCAGTATCCTTTCTGACAGTTTCCAAATACAGCTATTGCAGCTGGGAATAGGGATTCTGATTTTCAAAGATTGTTTTTCAAATTGTCTGTTCCCTTCCAGAACTTTTGATATACTACCATTCTAACATTCCTGGCATTTTACTCCCTCCTTTGGAAAATTAGTTTGCCTAATGTGGAATGTCACCAATGAGATTGTTCTGTACAAGTAAATGGCATAGGAAAAGTGAAAGTGTTGAAAATCAGGCCTCTGAGAATTAGATGAAGCTTTCTGGAAAAAACAAAAGGCCTGTATGCACAAATTTTGTATGTAATTTTTTTGATCTCGTAAATCTTCTAAAACTGGCTATTATTACCATTGAGTGTTGACCCCGTTAGCATTAATGACTATATATAATACATATACGCACATACAAGTTCTGACAATTAAGTTTGCAAACTTGCCATTGTGTGCTTTCATTGGTAGCCCTGTACAAACAACTCGGTAAGGTTTCATAACTTTGGTATATCTGTGTCTCACAGCTGTGTATGTGTCCACGTGTGGCAGTGTCTTGCTGAGTGGCATTCTTTATTGTTGTTGAGTGATTTTTTTTTGTGCCGTTGTGAGATTGTCGGAGCTCGAATTAGAGCAATGAACAAACATTAGATCAAGGACATGTTAGTCCAAGTTTATGAGGATAATGCCATGAAGAAAATAGCAGTGTAAAAATGGATTAAATGTTTTTCTGAGGGGAAAGAAAGCATCAGAGGTGAGGGTGGCCATTGCAAAAATTTGTTGAATTATCTGTCAAAATCATCAGCTGACTGTGAGAAGCATAGTAGACCAAGTAAACATCAACAGAAAAAGAGGAAAATCTTAACTAAAAATTTTGGCATAAGAAAGTGTGTGCAAAAATCCTCCCGAAGGAGCTCACCGATGAACAAAAGCAAAGGAGAGTCAAAGTTTGCCAAGACCTTTTGGAGAAACAAGATGATATTTTGGGCTATATTATCATGCATGCACCAATATGACCCTGAAACAAAGTATCAAAGTGCACAACAGAATTCAGTCAATTCTCCATGACCAAAAATGTTCCATCAGTCCAAATCACGAGTCAAAACGGTGTTGCTAATCTTTTTTGATTATCAGAGGGATTGTTCATTATAAATTGGTACTAACTGGACAAATAGCCAATCAAATTTACTGTTTGGAAGTGCTGAAAAGGCTGTATGAAAAAGACAAAAACAACCTGAACTTTTCAACAATAACTCATGGCTTTTGCATTACGATAATGCACCTGATCACCCAGCACTGTCTGTGAGGGAGTTTTTAGTGAGTACACAAATAACTGTATTAGAACACCCTGGCCCCCAGTGACTTTATTCACCAGAAGATAAAGGAAGTATTAAAAGGAAGACATTTTGATGACATTCAAGACTTCAAGTATAATACGATGACAGCTCTGATGGTCATTCCAGAAAAATATTTCCAAAATTGCATTGAAGAGTGGATAAGGCACTGGCATCAGTGCATAATTTCCCAAGGGGATTATTTTGAAGGTGACTATAATGATTTTCAGCAGTGAGGTATGAAGCACTTTTTCTAGGATGAGTTTTTGAACTTAACTGTTAGAACTCATATACATATTACATATGATATATATTGTGAAACATATAGAGTGAAATAAAAAGTGTGCTGCATGTAAGGGTATTTGTGTATAAGAACATAACACCTAAGAAGACTCTAACAATTGATAATGGAATATCAGCTGCTTTTTTCAGTTCTCAATATGTCATCAAATATTTAATAACCTCATAATGAGTTTATACTCTATAGGCATATCAAATTACATGATAAATTTTCTACTTCTAAACAGTGAAGTTGTTTATATTTTCCCACTATTCATAATGATCCTTATAGCTAAATTTTAAAATACATATATGATTGTTCTCTGAATAAATACCTAGATATTAATTTTAAGACTTGTGATAAGAAATGCCAAATCAATGAACATTTACATTGCATTGCAAGCAATTGCAGCAAACAATTGCAAACAGTTGCAGCATTCTCTCTTGGTAATAGATCTTTACATTGGAATATACATGATTATTTAGAAAATTCGTACTCTTAAAGATCTCTGGTACCAAGTTGTTATAGAGTATCCTAGAATAAACCTGAATGATATTTTTCTGAATTTACCAAGAATTTGTGCTTTAGTGAGCAGCAGTGGACTGACTCTGAAACTCCCCTGAAACAGATCAGACAACAGTCGGTTCTTATTAAGCAGTTGAAATATGCTGTGTGACTGTGTCCTGTCCTGAATAGGCTAAGGGTGACAGTTATTTGCTGTTCTGGGATAGCTGAAACATCAATTGACTCACATTTAATTTGAGGCCTTGGGATTTTTCTCCTGCCTTTACTAGACCAGTTTGTCTCATTCATCTTTCTTAACTATGCCAGACATCTACCTGGACAGCAGAGCTATAGCTGCCCTTGTCTCTAAGGTCTTCCTGGATTCTTATAGTATTTGTGATCATTTCATTAATGGAGGTTTTCCTAATTGTTCTGCTTTTTTTTATTAACAGAAGACAATGTAACAAAAGGCATGCAACTTAAAAGAACCCTTTGCTAATAAAGATAGAAATAGTTGAAATGATTTACTTAAGAAAATTATATTATAATTAGAATTTGATACTGGACATGTGATTATTACCACATGTCCAGTATCATTTAATTATATCTTGAAAAGGTCAAAAATATTATTTTCCAAATATTACTAAAAAATTGATTTACCTGGGAGGGGAGCAGAGACTTCTCAAGTCACCAAACTCCATCACTTACTTCCTATTCAGGATTATGTTGATGAAGATAGAAGTTCATTAAAGTAGTAAGAGTTAGCTTATTTTGAAGTTGCAATAAAATCCGTGGTTTTAACATTCATTCAATAATATTGATTGAGCTTCTATTTTGTGCAAAGTGCTATTCTAGGGCCTTCAGCGTATCAGTAAGCAAAAGAAATCAAGATACCTGCATTCCAGCAGCTTTCTAGTGAAAGAAGACAGACAATTAACAATGAATGTGATATTATGTTATGTTTATGTTTTATATATCATGTATTCATATTACCTTAAAAATATATATATATATATATATATAGTCTGTATACTTAGAATATCTTATAGTATTTAAGAAAGTGATATGAAAAAAAGAATAATAAAATTGAGAAGCGGGATGTGCAGTACTGAGTAGACTGTGTTATTAAATAGAGTAGTTAAGGCTTTGCTGAAAGGAAGAAGGAAGTGGAGGATGTAGCCAGGGGTTACCCGGGGCAACAGTGCTCCAGCAGAGCCGGCCAAGCACCACAGAGGCCCTCAGGCAGGAGTCAGCTCCGTGATCAAAGCACTGCAAAGGGCCCGGGAGTGCCTGGAATGATTAAGAAGAATGGCTAAGGAAGGTGTTGTCTGTGATAAAATCAGAGAAGTGGAGGGTGCGGTTTGTATAGGCCCTTTAGGCTAATGAAAGACTATTAATCTGAGTAAAGGGAAGAGTAAAAAGCCTTGGAGGTTTAGAGAAGAAGGTGATAGGATCTTACTTAGATATTTAAAAGGTTCTGCTTCCCTGTGTTAAAATTTTACTGTATAAAAGAGAAAGGGCAGAAAAAGGGGAGACCTCTTAGGAGGCTTGGGCTAGGGAGATAGCAGTGAGGTGTAAAAAGTGGTCTATTTTGGGGTGTGTTTGGAAGGTGGTTCCAGTGGGATTGATTGACAGGTGAGAGTGCTACTAAAAGTAAAGAGGCAAGAATAATGGAGCACTACTGGGTTGAAATTATGATCGGTAGAGATGGAGAAGACCATGGATAGCAGGACTGAGAGAAAAATCAGAAGTTTAGGTGAGGACATAATAAATTTTAAAATATCCATTGTATGAGGGTTGTCAGAAAGTATCAGCCATGTAATATGAAAAATAGAGGCATTTGTGGCTGGATTTTCTCCAGATAACCCTTGTATTTTCAAGTGGAGAAATTAAAGAAGCAGTTAGATATTGGGACATGGAGTTCAGGAAAACAGTCTGAATAGAATATACAAAGTTGGAAATCTTCAGAATATAGATGGTATGTAAAACCATGAGAAAACAGAAGATAACAAAGGTAGTACCTAGAAATAAAGAGTGTAGAACTGACCTGACCTTTTCCAATTTAATTAAGAGGTGGGGTGATGGGAAGTGTTAGCCAAGGAGACTGAGAAGGACCAACCAGTGAAGTGGGAAGAAACTTAAAAGATGGGGCACCACAGGTCACAAGTGAAGAATAAGCATCAATGAGAAGGCTGTGTCCGTTGTTTCTTATGGGTCAAGGAAAAAGCAGATTACGAATTGGCTATTGCATTTAACATCACGGCATCCACTGATGGCCTTGATGAGAGCAGTTTTGTAAACTGGTAGGATTAAAAACCCAATTTAAGTGGGTTCTAGAGTGAATGGGTGAAGATTGAGCATGCGTATGTGTGTGTAGGTGATTACTTCAAGGAGTTTCGCCACAGAGAGGAGCAAAGAAAAGGGGCAGTAACTGTAAGGGAAATAGTGTCAGGGGAGTTATTTATTTTTTTTTAAATGGGAGAGATAGCAGCATATTTATATGAAAAGGATCCAGTAGAGAGTGAAAAATTAATGATGAGAGAGAAGGAAGGAATGGTTGGCTCAGTGTGATTGAGCAAGCAAGATGAGGTGGAATCTAATGCCTAAGGAAAAGGAGCTCATTGGAGAAATTTGAGTTCATGAGAAAAGTGATCTTATCTTTTACCTACCTGTGTGCCTGCTGCCTAGGGTAGATTCTGGCCCGTTAAATAGGTACTTAATAAATATTTTCTAATTGACTGATTAGATGAAGAAGATACTTTATTTTCTTCTCTTTTATCTGTCTATAGTTCTTAAATTTAACATTGAATGTTTATTACTTTTTAAATTAAAGAATGAACATTATTAATCTTAAAGAGATAAGTGGATCCAAGAATCTATAATTGATGGTTTCATATGGAATGAAATATTTGCAAAATACTCTACCTTGAGTGATTTTGCTAAGTACTGTATAATTCTGAACCAAAATGAAAATAACATGTATTGGATGCCAATAATATGGTAGAGTTGTACTTTTCTGTAGCAAGATGTCAAAATTAGCATTATTTTATAGATGAGGAAACTGAGGCTCAGAGATGTTAAGTGTCTTGCCCAAAATCACAATGTAAAGTTAAAGACCTTAAAGAAGTTAAAGAGCTCAACCTGGGGCTTTCTGACCCCCTCATTGCCCTACTTCCATTCATTCTCCTGCTTCATGTATTGCTACTTTTGCAGTGCTGGTAACCTGCTTTAAAAATATTACCTCAAAACCTAATGCAGTGTTTTCTTTGAATTAGATCTATCCTAAGCAGTTTCTTCCACATAAATTGAGAGCTGTTTTCTAGCAGTTTTATCTTAGCTTAAAGAGTATTTTTAATTAGTAGCCTTTTAAGAAATGTAGAAGCATATTTGAACGAGTTCAGAAAAATTTTCCTCAAATAACATGTGTAGCCAAGTTGCTTTTTATGATAGGTACCTATCTTTATTACCTGGAAGGTGTGTGGGGGGGCGGGTAAGAGAAGGAACCTAACATTATTGAAACATATGCGCAATTTGGGACCCTGGAAAGTGTTACAATCAGAAAGGTAATTACTTGTGCTTTTTTCATAGATGCAATTCCAGCTGACTTAGAGAAAAGTACAAAATTTAAGTCTATTTTAGCTATGTTCTGATTTTTAAAATGTTCAAAGTACATTAGTAAACATTGTAAAAATCTTTTCAAATAATATTAAATATATTAAGCAAAAAGTATAACATGACACGTATATCTCCTTTGAGTTTACATCCCTCCTAATCGGGAAGTACAGTCAATACCAACAATGTCTCCTTTCAAATGTTTTTCTGTGTACGGTAAAAGATGTTATCGTGTTCTCTGATTTGGGACATAGTGAGGAATCACACGCATTTTTACATCTGCAGAGCATCCCCGATTGTACATTATAACGATATCCATATGGAAGGACATTTGAAATTCTTTTCAGATTCACTGTCACAAATAGGGCTACAGCAAGCACCTATGCATTCCTACAGAATATGCTCTTAGACATTGAATTACTAATTAAAAGATTTGGGCATTCAAAAATTTTGACAGATAATGCCAAATTACTGAACAAAAAAAGCAGTCTTCCCAGTGATGTCGGCAAAAGCCTGTTATTACAGCACTTTGCCAACCCTGGATATTTTCAGTATTAAATTCTGCCAGCCTGTGTGTGTGTGTGTGTGTGTGTGTGTGTGTGTGATAGACAGACAGAGAGAAAGAGAGGGAGAGATTTATTGGTGTCTCTGATTTTTAATTTGCATTTCTCTGACTTATTAGAGTGGTTGAGCATCTTTTCAAATGTGCATTGGCAGTTGCTATTTCTTTTTTCTATTAAGTACTTGCATAGAATTCCAAATAAGCCCATGTTCTCCATGATTTCTCTCCTTTTAGGTTTTACTGAAATATTCCAGAGAGAAACCCAAATCCACCCAGGAAATAAGAGCATATATGCAGGTCATTATTTTCAAATGGAAAGTAATTTTTGGTAGATATTATTATTATTATTACTATAAAAGTAAATCATGATAGTGGTAAAAATAAACTAAAAAAAATAAATAAATAAACCCAGGTGTGCAAAAGCATATTTAAGAAACTATTAATGCCACTACTAAGGAAAATGTTAAAACCACTTACAATAACGAAAGATGTACCTACTAGTAACATTTGGGTAGATATACATGTATACTTTATATGGTACACCGCCGTGACCAACGGGGGAGAACGGAACCAGAGGGGAGGCGACGGGGAATTAAGAAAAACACACAGACACACACACAGACATAACAAATAGCAAAGGTGGGACCGGGTGGTTCCCTGTGCTCTGATGGAGACACAGAGACCCTTCAGGTCTGCAGCCGGTTTATTTTATATCCCAAGAACAACAGGGGGTGTAACTTCTTAATTGCAAAACAATGTTGCCAACCCCCATCCTTTTGTCCTGAGTCAACAACGTTATGATTCCTCTGCCTCGAAGCCGTGTTGCTTTCCTTCCCTGCTAGCCAGCCAGAAAGCACATCCTGCGTAGTGTCCTTGTTCACCAAGTTCCAGGCAGCCCTGCAAGACCCCTGGACTTTGGATTCAAGCACACAGGTAGCCTGGCTAAACCTATTTTCTCAATAGACCCGGCTTCTGGCTCAAACGCTGCCCACAGTATGCTGGTACATATATCATTTTACAACAGTGACAAATGATTGTATATATTGTTTTGAAAATGGAAGTATTGTTTTAAATTTATTTTGTTTTTATTATGAAATATGATGCACACTCCTGGTAACGCATGCAAATACATGAAAAAGAGTGATGTGCAACTCAAAAGTTTGTGCTCTACCCTGCCCTTGCACAAGCTAATATTTGGTTTGCTAAATTACTTCCTCAAAAAACTGCCTTATTATTTTGGCATTCAAACAAACCCATATAGAAAGGGCTCCTTAAGTAATATTGAAGTGAAAATCCCTCAAAATATGCATAAATAATAATCAATCGCAGAATTTTACTTCTCCTGAACTGTCATGGATAAAGCATAGCCTCGGGGTTTGAAGACTTGATTGGAGTCCCATTTCTGCCATTTACTAATAGTCTGACATTAAAAACTACGTCACTCTTCCTCAGTTGTAAATGGGATTAGTCACACATACCTCTGTAAAATACAGGATTAAATGACAGTACTGCCTGTCACATGGGAAAGTGCCCAATAAATATGATTTGAATTTAAATTATCCTAACTACTTCATATAACTATATCTTATAATATATATAGGAAACAATGTTCTTTCACCTCATTTATTTGTAACCAGAAATCTTTGTCTTACAAATATGGTAAACAAGATCTTTTTAAAGTGTTGTGACAAAAAACATCAGAGCATCCCTAGGTTGTAACATTTGTTATTTTCAAGCAAAGAGAGTCTAAATTGTTTGGAAATCATTATGTCCTAAAAATTAAGAGAAAAATGAACAGGAGCAAGCACTTAAAACCTATCAGTAAACTCTGTTCTTTTTTTGTTTTAGTGAAATTTAAGTGACATTTAATCATGTTATCCCAACATTTCTGTGAAGAATCTATTGTGGGCAGGATAGTCTTTAAAGAGAAGATTCAGCCAGAGTTATTTGAAAAATTAATATTCCATATTTGTGGCATTTTTAAAGAACTACTCCTTTAGAAATTTTTGTGCCAGTCTAAATAAAAACGAAATTAGTTTTTAAAAACATTTTTCTACTACTTACTTTCCTATTCTTTTAATTTGAAAAAAATTATTTTACTGAGGTAATGTCTGATTTTTTTTTTTTTTTTTGTAGTAAAGACTTTTATGCTCTACTTAAAAAAACACCATTTATGAATTCTTGAATTCTTTGAATCTGGCTACTTAATCTACTCTTAGCTATATTGAGATTGCATGAAAGGCCTTAAAAGAATAATTTCTGAGCTGCTGTTTTATATTGTGAAGATGATTCTATTTATAATTTGTGCTAATAGAGACGACATTGTTATGAAGTCTCCATCTCAGAACTCTATTACTATATCTGGCAAAGACCAGAAATGGTTGTCCTTTTTTTTTTTTTTTTTTTTAGTGTGAAAGTATAGCTTTTGCTAGATTCAGAATTGAAACCTATTTTAATTGGGAGAGTTGAAAGTTAGAGTAAGAAATGTAAATTTAAATTTAAGAGATCAATTAGAACATTTAAACCTATAGTCAATTAATGCAAGTTAATAAAAACTGCTTACCAAACTAGGCTGATGTAGTACTTGGCCCCCCTAGCGCAGAAAATACTGGGATTCAGTCAGATTTTTACTTTGCTTAAGAAATATACCCTCATTACTTAGGCTTAATTAAACTTAAATGTGGTAGCTCTCAATTACATATAATATTATTCTCAATGAGTTGTTACATTTTTCTTCTATGTTATTCCACTTAAATCTTCACTAAATTGCTGAAAGACATCTCTTCACTGGGGCTCAAATGGGGAAGAATTGAAGGGGTGAGGAATATGACACAATCCAACATGACAAGGAGATAGGGATCATATTTTTTCTACCCATTAAAACCCCCTACAAGGCCACACAGCTCTGGAGCACAATGAAGATTCATTGTTATGGCAGCCTGAAGGAGCTTTCAGTCTTTCCGTAGACCATATGGTACAGATGATGTGTCCTTTCACATTTGTATTGATGTCTAGAGATAATAATCAAAATGACCTTGGAAATGTACAGAGGAAAAAAAATCAGATCAACCCATGTCTTTCCCGTAGCCTGTGGTTTCTTATTGAAAAAGCATAGCATTTTAGAGTGGGAAACATACCAAGTCTTTAGCAAGTAAATTACCATTATTCATATAGGACCTTGAATAATTTAAGATCTGGCTAAATAACCCTAGTTCAGCAAAAAATTCAAGGTGTAGTAAAGTAATAACTATTATTCTCAGACTGTGCTGATCATTGCTAATGATTTGAGGGCAAATACAAAGACATTAATAAAAACCTACCCAATTTTCAAGTGTCAGAGGCAATGCATGAACAAACAAACAAACAAACAAACAAAAAAGAAATAGATGCCAACTAAAAAAAGACAATATTCTTTTGATATCATAGAGTATTATTGTAAATAAGGCCTTATTCTAGACAGCAGGCTCTATATATCAATGAGCCTGTGGATGATAGGTTGTAGTCCTGTGGGAGAAAAAAAATCGAGGGAAACAGAGTGGACAATTTATTTTAAATAGAGTGGGAATGGTATTAACATCTCAATTAAGTGCCAACAATTTAGAATTAGCTAAAAGTCATTGTCTTTATGGGACAAAAAAATTCTAGCTGTCCTAACTCACTTTATGTGTCATGTAAATGTGAACTAAGAATGTCCTTATATTGTGTCTGTCAACAACAGAACAAATCAAAAAAGATTTTATTTGCTGAGGAGAAATAAAAATTCATCCATCCTTGTTTTCTAGAACATTGTCAAGACACAAATTCTTTTAAATTTCTATATTTAGACTAATAAAGATAAATTTTCACTGGAGAAATCTGACCCAATCTATTCTGAATCTTTCTCATTTCTTGCTGTCCTTTCTCCGTCCGTCTTCAGCACATGTTCGCTGGCTGTCTTAGGAGGCCACTGTTACTTTGTAGATGAATAATGTTTTCTCATCAGTTCTTTTGCACTGGATTCAGAGCTCTGATAAGAACAGTTGTTTGATAAAATGACAGCTGTCAGCTTTTCCTCAAATACAGTTTCTCTGCATTTTTATGTGTAGTTTTATCACATAATCTTGCTTTCTCTTCCTCACCTCCTGAAGGAGGATTACTTTCTTACACCTTGGTAGTCACTCTTTCAGGTCTACTTTCTCTTACCATTTCCTGTTTGCTTCCAGAGAAAGACAGCTTTCACAGTCCCTTTCTAGGCTAGCATTCTTTGATTCCAAATCTGCCTGAGCTTTAAATGACGTTCCAAGGTCATTTCCACATGGAGTGGGGAAGCTTCTGTTTTATACTTGCTCGATTAAGCTAATACCCCTAGTTATTTCATGTCTATTCAGAGTCCTAGGGTAGACATAATGTTATATGTTCTCCCCACTCAATATAAAACTCATCAAAGAATATTGAAACAGACATTTTAAAAGTTCCTGCTAGGAGAAAATGAAGTATCCTTCACACCTTATTTCCGTAGTGCCTTATCTATTTTCCCAAAAATCCTGTTGTCTCCCCTAATACCCAAGGAAACTCTCCCTGTCCGCCTGCCTGGCAGTCATCTTTCTCTGTTGTCCCTAAGTGCTAACTTCAAATGGAAATGGAGAAATTACACATGAAAAACTCTCATGTGTACCCAACAATGACAGAAGTCAGGGTCAAAAGCCCCTGCAGATCTTGATAATAACTGTTCCTTTCTAATTGTAGTTGTTTGTTGCTGAAATAAAAATCTAGGAGCAGAACAAAGTTGTATGTCCAGAGGAATCTAACTGCTAACACTTCATAACCAAGTAAAAATTATGTTCACTGAAGTGCTGACTTGCAAACGCTATGTCTATATCATAAAATAGTAGGTTACCACTCTGGCTGTGAACAAAACACAGCCAGATTATTCTGAAAAAGAACATACAAGTTCAGAACTCCAGATAGGTTTAGGATATAATACCAACCTGTTCTCAAATGAGCCAGACACTGAAATACAGAAATTCAATAAATATAAAAGGTGTGAAGAAAGTATGTTTATTTTCAATGAAGAATCTTCAGCCTATTAATTCATGACATGATAATAAATCAACAAGAGAACCTAACAACCTTGTCACATGAAGACATTATGAAGAACATCATCCTCCAAAGTGTGAACAGCTCACAGTGCTAGAAAGGCCAGTGTTCTGACATTAAATCCTTGATCCCTTCCTTTGTCACACATCTTTCTTTTTGTTAGTCATGTTGGGTAGGGTGGCTCAGTGGAAATTTAAAGGAAAAAAAAGAAAAAAACTTGGTTTTTCTACAAATAGGTAAATAATAATTTTATGGAATTCTTATTAATGCAAGTGTGTTATGTACTAAAATAGTCTCATCACAGGAATTACACTTCTTAATCCCACCCCATTCAGACCCCTGCAACCGTCTCAATCAGTAATCTAGATAGAAAACCACCCATCCATTCCACATAAAACTCATCCCCAGCCGTTCACTATTAGGGTGAATTAGGCTTTGGTGTTGGCAGCATAGTGGGGCAGCTACTGACATCACAAAATTACGTTTATTGAGTTCGCCATGAACTGTATACTCTGATAATCACTTTATATTCCTTTGATTTTCAGCAGCCATGAAAGGATCCAATTATCATCATCTCCCTATACAGTCATCTACAGACCCCCAAATCACCTGTCCCTTCCTTGAAGAGCTTAGTTTTTTTCTCACTGTTACTCTCTAGCATCATACCTTCATAATTTTTTATTATATCAATGTCCATGTAGATGATTCTTCTGGTGGTTGTTTTATGACTACCTTATCCAATAGTGTTATCTTTTACTTTGCTTCTGTGTAGAAACCATACAGCTTTTCATAACCAGTAATTGCAACCCTTTTATGATTTTAACCTCAAGGAGTCCCTTCTCCAGACACTACCTCCTATCTTTCTAGCTTCCTTCCTCTAGTAATCTGATTCCTAATAAATTTTCAACTTCACTGGGACCTACCATGTATTGAAATCACCACCTTTGCACTCATGTCTCCCTTTCTTACCGATGTTAAGTAGATTCCATGACCATCACTGTGATCATTTCCTTAGATTTACCCTCAACTTACTTTGCCTATCTCTCCTGCTTTATAGTACACACCTGCTCTGCTTATTTTTTCACCTATTTCCTACTGAAATAGGTGAAACTGGCTGGAGAAAAATGCACAAATATGCTGATTTATTTCTATTCAAATTCATAGCCGCTAATTTCAACTAGGCCTTAATGGTAACCACTAATCCTATATTATTTACAACTCTATTCAGTCCCTCCATATCTAGAAAACATTCTCTTCTTACAACAAAACTCCAGCACCTCCCCACACCATCTTCATGACCAATTGATGATCTTGGCTGATTAGTAGCTTTTGTGAGGATTGATCCTATACAACCCCCTGCTTGTCTACTTATTTTTTTTCTACCTTTCTTTACTTTGCTGCTAGACAACCACATTCTGCTGATTTTCTCCTGTCAAAAGTTTAGAAATGACAAAATTTAGAAGTAAAACCAGTGAGTCACCGAAGTAGTAATTAGGAAAAGTTTATTGTGCACATACCAAAAAGACAGTTTGAAAACTGGGAGCACTCAAACCAAAACATGGAATGAGGTTCAGGGGTAAATTTTTATAAAGCAGCTTATCTAGTGAGAACACAGTGACTGTTTTCTCCACAGTGATTGGTTATCACATTAGAATTTTCAGTGATTACCTCATATATCAACCTTGGGAAACAGATCAAGTTTTGCTTATGATTTCCAGAGGCATAAGTAAGAAATGACCCAGGTCAAGTTAATTTTGCAAAATAAGCTAAATTAAGCTTTGCTTGTATGACTATACTGGTTTTATCTTCTCAGGAAATTTTCAAGGTTGGCCTCCGTTTGTTTTGTATTGTTGCACCTCTTCCAGGTTTGCTGCCTTAGTTTTCCTTTGCTGGTTCTTCTGCCCCAAGTGGCAAGACATTGGCGTGCACAAGACTCAGTCCTCAGACTTCTCTCTTCTCTAGCTACAGAGGCTTTAAGTATTATTTTCTTCAAAAGCAACTTTTTATTGTTAGCTAAAAATCCTTCCACGAACTTCATCTCACATAGGTGGTGGGTAGAACTACCTATTTGACAGCACCACTTGAATGTATCATAGACGTCTTAAAGTTAGTTTGCCCTGAATTTATGTCGTCTTTCCCAGCCCAAAGTGCTAAACTGCCCTAGTGAGAATCATTGGAGTCAAGGTTGTCTCCTTTCTTTGCCCTCACTCTACATCCATCAAAGCCTTCTGACTCTACTCTAAAATACATGCAGAATTAACCACATTTAACCCCTTCACCTGATCAAACACGCCATTATCTTTCTACCCTCCTCTCCTACATTGTGGTTTCAGTATAGCAACCGGAGTCATCGTAACCTTATTCAGATTGTTCACGCCCCTGTTCAAGACCCTCCAGCGACTCTGTGTATCACTCACAGAAAACATCAAAGTCCTTACAGTGGGCTACAAATGACAGCATTGCCTGCTGTTCTTCCCACTCCCTGATCAACTCCCCAGTGTCTCTGACTGTCTCTTCCTTACTCCCTTCCTTGCTCACTCTCTTCCACATTCTCACCTCCTTGTTATTCTTAGAACATGCCAAATTCTTTGCGTGGGCTGTTTCTTCTTCCTGGAATACTCTTCACCCCAGATATTCTCATGACTCACTTCCTCACCTTTATGTTTTTGCTTAAATATCACTTTTCAGTGAGGCTTTCTCTGACTACTCTATTCAATTTGCCAACCACCTCCTATGCCCCACTTCACTCCTATGTCCCATTGTTATTCCCTGTGCCCTCACCACTGTGTGATATACTGTAGGTTTTATGTATGTTTTTTCTTTTACTTGTTTTCTTTGACCCCTTCTTCTCCATTAGAATGGATGTTACTTGAATGTAAGGAATTTTTTCTGTACCTAGAGAATGTCTGTATATATTCAAAAAGTATTTTTTCAGGAATGAATTGTTTCCATTTTAAAAATGAGGCTTCAGAAGTACAAATTTAAAATCATACAGCAAGTAAGCTGTCCCGGTGGGAATGGTACCCAGGAAGTCTGACTCCTGTGACTTGCCAAGTCATTTCAGCCTCTTTACTGGATATTGGAGTAGGAGCTGGAGTGACAATGACTAACTGTACATTGCTTACTCATTAATAGTGATGCTGGGATGATTACAGAAGAGAAAAGTTGTATTTTCAATGCAATTTGGAAAATAAAATGGAAACACCTAGGAAAGACTCTTGGACCAGTTTTATGAATTCAGAGGCTGAATTTTAATGGATAAGTGAGCATTACCCAGATGAAGAAAAGAGATTTGTTAGGTGACAGGAATAGCATGTGCAAAAACATGCAAGTGTATAGTTGCATTTTATGTTCAGTTCCTTATTATTGGGGAATAAAAAAACATAATTTGATAGATGATAAGATTGAGCCAGAAAGTGGATGGTGGAGGGTCTTGGTGCCAGGCTGAGTATCCTAGTAGTGAATTACTCAGATGTTTAGCAGGAGAGATCCTTGATTACATTTGTGTTTTTAGATTGCCCACCTGGTGGCAGTGTGAAGAAGGATACCAGTAAGTAGACTAGAGCAATATCCAGCTAAACAAAGAAGGCCCATACTAAAATATCAATAGTAGTGACAGCACTGAAGAAACAGAACAAAGAAACTTGGAAGAAACACCATTGATTTTTAGTACCTGATTAAGTAGAACTAGGGGTGAAGTCAGCAAAGCACTGAGGATTACAAGTTTCTTCACTTCAGCAACAGGAGTGGTGTTGCTGGACTAAAGTATGGGATGCAAGAGAAGTATGTCTGTCTGGTGGGAATGACTACAGGTTCATAGTTGTACACACTGACTTTGAGATGCCTCAGGGAAATCCAAGTGATGTCGGGAGTCTGAAGGTCTAGAGAGATGTCAGGTTGGAGATGTAAACATGCATATAAATGAAAATCAAGGAGTTCCCTGGTGGTGTAGTGGCTTAAGGCTTTGGTGCTGGTGCTGTCAATGCTCTGGCCTGGGTTCGATTCCCAGCCAGGGAGCTACCCACATATTAAAAAAAAAAAAAAAAATCAAACCCTGAGAATGGGTCAGATTGCCAAGGCAAAAATGGGACAGGAAGTAGTGGGCAATACCACATAAGAATTGTTGCAGGACGAGGGCCAAAGAACAACTTGCTGTGGAAAATAAGAATCGAAAGTCAGAGAGGTGGAAGGTAATTAAAGGAATTTAATGCAAATGACAGGATTTTTAAAAATGCTGAAAAATAATAACAGGAAAGTTTCTTCTGGAAAGATCAGTTTTAAAGAAATAGTGGGAGCAGATGCCCTATTGCAGAATAGATGGGAGATGACAAATTGAAATTGGATAAAAGAAAATATCAAGATATCAGTGCTTGAAGAGCTTTGCTTATTTTCTTCCTCAAATGAGATGAGATGATGTAATCTGGGCTGATACTTAACCTGTACACATCGAGATTATCCACTAGCTGTTTATGGCTGATACCAAATCGCACTGATTAGTTTATCTAGTCTGATTGATCAGAATCCAGAGTCATTAGATGGTGTCTAGAATCATTGCTAAATATATTTTATATTCTCCTCAGTGTGAATATAGGCTAAAGGGAAGAAAGTGGAAAAGGAATGGTTGAAGACCTGGAAGAATGGCAGTTGTTTATAGCAGAGGTCCACATTTCTGGCTGGGAGTCAAATTTGGCCTACTGCTACTTGTTTTTTATGGCCCTCAAACAAAAAAATGATTTTACATATTTTTAATAATTGGAAAAATAAACATAAGAAGAAATTACATGACACATAGCAGTTTTGTGAAATTCACATTTCAGTGTCCAGGCATTGTTTTATTGGAACACAGATGTAGCCATTTGTTTACATATTATCTGTAACGGCTTTCATGTTGCGACAACGGAGTTCAGTAGTTGTGACAGCTACCCTGTGTCTTGCAAAAGTGTAAGATGTTTACTGTCTGGTCTATTACAGAAAAATAAACAACCTTGTTGAACACTGATTTATAGTACAGTTCCTGAGAAGAAAGACAAGTTTGGGATCAAGGGCACATGTTGAGCATTGGCCTCGAACAGGAAAGAGGATACTTCATCCTCTGAAACCAGGGGAAAGGCTGATAGGATTGTGTGGACACAAACAGCCTTGTAGGTGCGAGAGCAGGAAGAGGAGGGCACTCTGCACCCACCACATACACCCGACACCCTACGTGAAATGTGTTGGCTGCCATGGATCATGGCATTCTAAAGGACAAAAACTGTGTTGTATTCATCTCTGTCTCCTCCACAGCTTTCATCACGGTGCCTTTCTTTCAGCCACTCTCACTAAATATTTAATTGAATCCCAGGTGAAACTCTATTATAAGCACATTCCTAGAAACCTCTGCCCTTAGGGCCTTGCATTTAATTCTCTTACTATCTGGGCCCACGTTTATTAAAGTTTGATGTTATGTTTAGAGATATAATGAAAATGAAAGCTGGCTTCTTTATTTCGCTAAATTCCAGTTCACTAAATGCAGTCAGAATAGCCAGAGAGTTAATGTTCTTATTAAAATGAACCTGTTCTTTTTCTTTTTTCAGCCCGAATAGTTCTGTAAGTCACTAATGGGTTTTGAGAGTAAATACTAAACAAATATAAGGTATTAGTACAGATTTTTAAAAAGCTACTAACAATGTAAAGGAAAAAAACATGAAGCTAGTTAAAAATTCAATGGAGAAAAGTTACCATTGAGTAACATATATGGCAACTGTTATTTTATTTAGTAAGCATGGTGAGTTTTAAAAGTTTGAATTGAACACACTTGGGTATACACTACTCTTTCACTGCCATTGTTACAACTTCTACGGTCTATACCTGCACATAAATATATATATCTAGCCTGGACCTGAAAAATATTTAAATTTGTAATTGCTAATGAGGAGTTACCTGAAAGCATAACAACAGTCCAGATAACCAGCTTGAGTTTTACTTTCATCAAGGCTTTAAGTTTGCATGTTTGGGAGTTCCCTGATGGTGTAGTGGCTTAAGGCTTCGGTGCTGGTGCTGTCAGCGCTGGGGCCTGGGTTCAATTCCCAGCCAGGGAGCTACCCACATACCAAAAAGCAAAAAAAAAAAAAGTTTGCATGTTTGCATGCACGAGTATTTATAGGAATATAGGTATATTCACTCCAGTCACCCATATCATTAGATATTTCTTGTTTACTTAAAAAGTAACAGCATGGCAGTGGTAGTCATATATAAATATGTCAAATGGACACATTGTACACCTTACAAGTACTTAATGTTGTGTGAAGCTTAAATAATGTTATACGTCAATGATATCTCAATAAATAAAGCACCAAAATTTTAAAGAATGTAACAGTATGTATGTGAAAGTATCAGTGATTTTCCCTTTTACTCAATATATTGTGAATATGAAAATTAACTTTGCAAGCACTCAGTTATCTAATGTTCTTTAGTATCTCCAATAAATCTTTGCATCTCCAAAGGGAGCTATACATGTGATGACCTGTAATGATATTCACCTTGGCATGATCATCCTTATCATTAATCTTCTAGTAAGGCACAGATTGCTGAGAGGAATACTTTACAATAACTAATGATAGTATTAAAGTGCCCAATGACAGAGAATATATCTATATATGTAACATAATAGTAACTAGGCAGGTTTGCATACTTCCATGTTGTAACCTCTAAATTTGCGAACTAGTCTACCTCATCTGTAGTACAGCACAAGCTTATAGTAAGCTGGTGAGAGAAAGAGAGAATAAATGCAAAGGAAAACATGCAAAAATATTTTGCCTGTTAATCAATTCATGTGGGAATTGGAATATAGGTGTTTTAGATTCTGATGGCTTTTTTTTTTTTTTTTTTTTTTTTTTTTGTGGTTCCCTGGCTGGGAATTGAACCCAGGTTGCAGCATTGAGAGCACCAAAGCCTAGCCACTGCACCACCAGGGAACCCCCTGCATTATTTTTAACATACACAAAATTTTGGTTCTTTGCCACTTGCTTCAATAAAGCACTCTGTTACTAGAAAAAAAAGTGCTTGGTCTGTGAAGGTGAGAGAGACAGCCATAAAAATAGTCTGTCAACTGTGTCTACTGATGGAGGTGCTCTGTTAAGGTCACTTGTTCTAAATGGTATTAAACTCCTCACAGATAAAGGCTAGGAGAAACAGGATATGGTCATCAGTTGAACATGCTTTTTACTAAGTATCTTATTTTAGGCTTTCTAACTGAACAACACTGAAATGCATTAGACCAAGATAAATGTTGAGAAGCTGACATTGTTTTTTAAATGGACAAAACATTATTTATTAGCAGACTATTCTTTGGAAGGTGTCCCAGAGTCATCCACAAGTAAAGAAAAGGACGTGTAATGGAACTAATAGTGGTACTAATAAGGAAAATCAGGTTCTGTTTAAATTAAGAGATCTATAAGAACAAATAGCAACAATGTTAAATTTTGTCATCTGCCTTATCCTTCTTTGGTCCCATATTATTAATATGAAATTATATGTAATTTTTTAAAAAAACACTAACAGGCCATTTTTTATTTGTCTTTTATCCAAGGATAAAAGGTTACAATTAGGGTCAATTACTTTTCTTAGGAATCTCAAAACCACTTTTATAATTTTACTTGGAAATTTACCCTTTGTTAAATGGTGAAATGAATGCATTTCTTTCCTGAAAATATGTTTTAAAGAGCACAGATACACTCTTAGAGGCAAAGGAAATTGCTCAGTGACTTCTGTTAAGCTTTTGTGAAAATAAACCATGGTATTAGGCTGAGTAGTACGAGAATTAGGTAGTTACAACTCCTTGTTAACACTCACTTCAGTCACACTTTTTATAACCACCCATGAACAATCCTTACCTATCTCTTTCTTGAATTCTCTTCTATCATGCTGTAGCCAGCCCAAATTTTATGCTATCTTTTTCTCTCTACACTTAAGCCATGTGGTTCTCACAAAGTGATTCCATCTATGCCCAGAGCTTTCTCATTTTGGACAACTGATGTCCACCCAAACCACTGGAAGCTTGACTGCCATGCTACAGCATTTGCTACCAAATTCAGCTTGAGTTATTTCAGTCATTCTGTTTTTGACAGGAAGGAAATCAACACAATAATCAGGTGATAAAGTACTGTCTTAAAGCAATGCTCAAAATATCTTATGTATAATTTGGTTAACTACTCTATCAGATATGAAATGCAAGTCCGTATGGTGAACCAGACTTTTTCCCTTTATGTACTTGGCTTTCAAATCTATTCTGTTAGTCATCTGTCTTTAATCTTTAAACTGTTTTTTTCACTAGTGTTCATGATGTGATTTGGCTCACTGAAGCTTAAACATTTGAGAGATCAAAAATGCTATTTTTTTTATATTTAGTTATAGCTGTCTGCATTCACACAGTGCGTTTTAGGGACAAGAAACAGCCCTTTAAATACTATCCATTTATCTAACATATAAAAGGAAATACTTTAATTCCTTATATTAGTTACTAAGAACTACTATTTGTCAAATACATTTCGGCAGTTAAATAATAAAAAGCTAGAGTGCTTGAGTGAAAAAAAGCATTAATCTGAGCTAAGAAAGTGGCCACTTGAAATATTTATGCCTTACTTTTCCCGTCAGTAAAACGGGATAAAGTTACAAATGGTCCTTCTACCTTGCATGGCTTTTTAAGGATGAAAGAAAATGTTGCAAACATCTCAGGAGAAAAGTCAAGTCCATCAAAAGGTTGAATAAATTCAAGTTAGGCAACACAAATCCCCTAAAAGGCCATATGAACTTGGACTCATAGAGGGGAAATGGTTGAGATTGTTTTCTTTCTCTCCAATAGCAATTACTTTTCCAATTCAGTAATGATTCTTGTTTGTTTCGTGTTCTTGATATTCCACAAAAAGTCATTTCAATTTCTGCAATATAGTCACTGAATTCCAAAATGGACTGTTCATTTGGATTTTATTCTCTTTGCAAATATAAAATTACAGTTACTCTCACTTCTATAAATTTAATGCCAATGTTTATAAAATTACTGCAATACAGGACACATTATCATCTCTTCTGTCCTAGGAAATTCTCCACAAGGCACAGTATGTCTCTTGCCTCAGGAGGAAAGACAAGACAAATGTGATAGACAAAAACTTAGTAAGGAATTTCTACTTTGTAAACCCTTTTTCTTTATGGCCCATCTGTTGTAGGTTTGTTGGTGGGGGGAAGGGGTTCGCATTATCAATCAATGTCTCAGTAAGTATTTCTTATGTTAATGACTGTTAGAGTCCAGTGAAATTAATGTTGAATGGATGTAAATAAAAAGCTCTTCTATATATAATATTAACACACGGATATTTTAGTCTGTCTTACATAGTTTTATTTAACACATGCCATGAATTGACAAAAAGCTTCTGTTAACAGAAATAGTATTCTTAAGATGACTGGGCATATTGGCAGACATGTAGATTCAAAATGCGAAAATGCTTGTGAAGGTCCATTAATTAGTAAAGCCAAGACTCAACACCCCTGAATGTGCAAGTATCTGTATTCCAGAAGAAACCTACCTGTGACTTCAGAGAGACTGGCTAGGATAAGTACGTGCAAAATCAGAGACTGCTCTTGGACATGGGAACAGTTGAAGCACATCTTTTCTGTATTTGAAAGAAAAGGAGGGAAGAAAAAATGTGTTGTCAAAAGGGGTAGTGATGATAATTGGTGCTTAAGACCCAAGAAGTTCTATAAATTGGGGGAATTTTTAACCTGAAAATGTGTTACCAGCTGTGGAGTGGCTGTAAGAGCATAAAAATTACAAGGTATCCCATCTGATCCCATTCTGTAACCCTGTAGTGGGGCTGGGGAGAGGGAGTGTGTGCATTATCTCCAGCTTTTCATCTGTTTCTTATTTAGAGAAGCTCAAAAAACACAAACTGGAAGCCAGTGTTGTACAATAACTTTGTCCTCTGAATAACAGCCTACATGTTGCCAGTATTATTAAACTTTCTAAGGACAGCTGTCTAAAAGCTTGTATACATTTTATGTCTGTGTTCAAATTGCACTTTCTCAAGAACTTGTTCAACAACACTGAGCGTCTCTAATGTGATAAAAATATGAACAAAGGAAAGCCTTTATCTTTGTAATCCCAGTTTATTTGTATCTTTCTAGCAATGCAAATGTTAATCTAGTATGATGTATAATATATAGTTGAGCAATAGACAAGAAAACACGGAAGAGAAAGGAATGACCTTTTTCTCTCTACATGCGAAGGATATATATGGAGATAGTTTTGTTGTTGTTGTTTTTTTAATGTGGGTAGCTCCCTGGCTGGGAATCGAACCCAGGCTGCAGCGTTAATAGCACCAAAGCCTTAGCTACTACACCACCAGGGAACTCCGGAGAGAGTCTTTAAAGGGTGGGCACTACTGAGCTGAGTCTTAAGGATGGAAAACGAGTTCACCTGAAGAAGGGAAGAAAAGAATGTAAGAAATCAGAGGATCATCTTACAGTTAATACTGTGTTATGGACGGAGAGTGGACTTGTATTTCAGCCTCTCCTGTTTATAGCCAAAGATTTATTGATCAACACAGAGTAGAAGTTGCTTCTCAAAATGTTGCCTGAGAAATACTAGCAAACTATGTTATGTTTGGTTCTTTACCAGTATACAAGTAATGACTAGAACACAATCCACTGCTAATACATTTAGGTTCAGAAGTCTTCAACATCATGTATCTCTGGGATAGCCAGAAAGCAAGAGTTCAAAGGCTGGACTTCTGCATTGCAAGCACCCTCTAAGCATAATAAGGAAGACTTGGCATGAAGATGCTAGTACTTTCCCAATTAGATACTTTCACCTCAGGGTTTCCAATTTTTCTGCTGATAAATTTCAGCTAGACTACATAATGCCGAGTAGAGATTTTTTTTTTTTGAACTCTCAAGATCTTCCCCCAATTTTAGCATGGATCACATTTATCACATTCCTCTAACGCTCTTAACATTTTTTTTTTCAGTGAAGGTACAATCTCTTTCCTCCAGGCAAGTAAAACAATCATAATGTAGGGCTCAGCTGCTGGGTCAGAGTAGTGTTACTTACTGACACCTTATTGTGTCACCTCCAATCACCCGTTTTGGTCCACTGAGAGAAAACGTGAACCTCCTTGTAGTACCTCAGAAGTAAAGTTAGAAAAACGTAGTGTGTGATTGCTTGAAGAAAGTGCTCCAAAGGAGTCTGTTCATCAATCAAAAGCAATAATGTCTTTAGGGAGCCTCGCAGCAAGCACTGAATCGAGCCGGATGGTGGAGTGTGGAGGCAGAGTTCAATTTCTTTGATATCTAAAAAGCTTAAACTTACAACAGTTGAAATTATTGAATAGTATTTTTATTTTAAGTGCTTTTATTAGTATTACATTGATTTTAGCATAGTTTATATCAGTATAATAACAATTCTAATATTACTAAAATTTACATTGTATTAATAATGGGAAACAGAACACTTATAAAATGTAAAAATCCAAAGTAAAAAAGCACCTATTACCTAATGTCCAAGAGATAACTATTTTTATAATTTTGACTATATTTTTCCAATTATTTTATGCTTATGTATATTAAAAGATTGAGATTACAGTGTGTATGTTGCTTTATACTCACTCACAATCCCTTAATTCCTTTAGTTCCTTTCCAGTCTTCTTTTATATATATTAGTTGTAATCATATTTGTTTATATTTCTGGTGATTTTTTCACTAATTATTATTTTGTAAATGTTTTTATTGTTTTTATATAGTTGTGATGATTCCATTTGGAATGGTTTTCTGATATTCCACTACATTGATAAATATATATATTAAATATATTTTGGTCATTTCAAATTTTAATTGTAAGTGTGGCTTCATGAAATACCTTCGGACTTCAAAGCCTCATTTTTCTTGCAGTCCATTAAACCATAAATTTATTGCTGCTACTTAATTATACAATAGCCATAGAATATAATAAAGTAGAGTAATGAGGAAATGATATAATGTAGCCATGGCTTCCTGGGTCAAAGAAATGCTGTATAAATACAATGGAACAAGCATATGCAGACAACATTACTATCATCTCACTGTGAATGTTTGTGAAGAAGTAGCAACATCAGGCATACTTTTGTCTCAGCCATCATAATTGCATATTCCATGGATAACCAGTGGTGAAAGAGGAAAAGACCCAAAGCATGCCTGCTGTAGTATTCACAGTTGTCAGCCATAGTTACCACAGGTCATAATATTCAGACAAAATGTGTTTACAGTTCTCTGTACTTAATCCCACAGGGTGTGCTTGCTATGTACATAAAACATTCTTAGAATATCTAGATAGAATTTATTGTGACTACAATCAAAACTAGTTTTTAGTAGTTTATTTACAAGGCTAATGGCTTTTCTTCAATAGCATGTTGATATTCTAAACTAAAACAGGTGTGAAAAAAATGGCTATTCTTTAGCCTGACCCTGAATTAAGTAATACCATCTCATATTAAGGAACACATATGTACTATAATCACATGTGTACATAGCATTCATATACTATTATAATAAGCAGGTAGAATTTCCTTCCCTTCATAGGTAAAATTTAGAGCCAAACGTGCCTGGATCATGGTTTCATGAAATAGTGCTAAAAAAATAGACATGAATAATGAATACTAAATAGGAAGCTGACTATATGAATAAGAAAGAAAATGCATGCCTCGTTTCAATGAAGCCAGTCACTAGCATTAAAAGCAAGCCACGGGATTAAGCTCATTAAATCATTTGCCTAAAGGAGAAATCTAATTTATTTCTTCATGTTGAATGATTAATATAAAGCATAGAGGTGGGTTTTGTGATCCAGATCATGATTTTAATCTGCACAGAATGCTTTTATTAATATATAGTTTTCTTATATGAGCACCATAGTTAAGTTCAATTGATAGTGTTCCAGACTTGAAGTTTTATTGTGAAAAAGGTAGTCATTCTTTGTTCTTTCTTAACCTTTAATCAGGTCACTGAAAGAAATTCTGCACTCTTCAAAGTTAGCTGTGATTGAAGAGCATTGTGTTTCTGGATAACAGATTTTGTCTGTAAGCTCCTCTCCCAGGCATTGAGCTTTCAGAGCCCAAGATGGCATCTTTGTATCCTTTGCATCTTTATAATACTCTCTCCTGGTCCATGGTAGGCAGTCAATGTTTACCACTGAATGTCTCTAGACCTAAGCTTCCTCTTCTGTTTCTAACCTTGATTAGTGGTATTTATTATCCATGCTGTCTTCGAAATTAAAAATCCTAGATTCAGGGTTCTCCCTCACTCTCGGCCTAAGTATCTGTTGATTTACGTCTTCAATATCTTTCCTCTCCATCCCCAGGGCTGCCACTGTCTTCAGTTAGAGGTTTTTAATAATTTTTCTGGGATATCTCAACAGTCTAATTTGTTGTCCCTTCTTCCAGGCTTTCTCTCCAATTTATTCTCTAGAGTTACCTAATAAAACAGAGTTGTAATCAAGCCACTTAAGTATCTGCTATGAGTACAAACTGACTCTAAGATGAATTACAAACATGCAAGTGCACAGTCTCATCAAGATTAAATAACCTCACCATTTTCACAGTGAAAGTTTTAGTTTTCTTCATATATACATTAGTCATACCCCAGAATCTGTATATATTATAATGCTGCTTTCTAGAATGTTCTTCTTCTTTTCCACTGAACTCCCACTCATATCTTTATTTCCTGTGTCACCTCTTCTGTGAAGCCCACCATGACTGCCTTAGGTAATATGCTCCCAATAGAGCCACCCGGCATTAAAGCCATACATACTACCTGGGTTTGGAATCTGACTCAGTCACTTTGTCAGTCATTTGACCAGTCTGTCCCACCTACAAAATAGAGATGCCAAAAGTAGCTACCTCAAAGTCTTGTTGTAATTAATACATGTAAAGCCCTTCAATCTTAATAAGTGCTTGATAACTATCAGTTATTTTTATATAGCATTATTCACTCCTGTCTTTATGGGCTTATATATTGTTATAGAACTTAACCTTAATATGTTGTAACTATCTCTTTATATCTGTCTCTTCCTCTTGATGGAGAGCCACTTAGCTCGAAGACTGACTGACTCATCTCTTTAACCTGCCAGAGCTCTGAACCAGGTTCTGAGCATATAGTACTCAGTGAATGTAAAATGCGTAAAAGCATGAGTGACTGAATGAAAGAATGAATGAACTCGGGTAAATAATATACCAAAGCTGTTTGTGAATGTCTCTGTTATAGAAATCAAAGTAGATTGAATCCATTAGCCAAATGTTTGTAGACTTGTATTGGTGAAATAAAGTATTCCTTATTCCTTAACCCTAGAAGCTGTCTCACAGCCCTTTTAGTTATGATGTAACCTTCCCATTGACATGGAAAAACCACTGGTCCTATTAAATCATTCTTTTTTCTGTTTTTACCTGCTCAATTCATGTTTGATTTTTGCATATGCTGTTTGATTCCTTATTTTCTGTCACAGGTTAGACATCTAATTCAGCATGAAAAGAAACCATTGTAATCAACTTTGATAGTCACTAAGAAATAAATGTGTCCTTTGTCTTCTCAGAGAGGAGGTTTGCTTCATTTACTCTTTTCTCTTGAGAAATGCTGTTTTTTAATGCCTTTATGGTGATGAAGGGACTGAAGGGTGTAGGGAAAATCTGGACACTGTCTTCTCTGGATCATTTTGTTATAAAGACTTCTTTATGGCAATGTTTAGATGATTTATGTGCGTATTGTGTATGCAGTAACAGACATTATATACTGATTCCTACTCTTAAACCTACATCATCTGAGTGGCCATTTACTGGCTACTTAACTTCACATCACCCTCTTGGGTAGTCTAATATCCAGATAAGATGAAGAATCAAAAGGACAGAACTCCAACAGTCTTGTTAACTTTGACAGGTAACAAACTGTGTGTGTGTGTAGGAATGGGGGTGTGTTATAAGTTTTAGTTTGTGTTATCCAAAATTACCTCTTTTTTATCTTTGCAGAAATAGGGTATATTTGTCTTGTCTGAACATTTTTTTCCTAACTTAGAAATCAGATAACAGAAAAAAATACAAATATTCTCATCTTTGTACTTTATTTAAGAAAGGTCCTGTTGCTTTATAGTCTTTCACAGCCTCCCAAACTGAACATTAACATTAATTGGTATTAATAATTTTTCACCATATACAGCAGTTGACAAACTGAGGATGATGCAAATCAAAATGCCTGTAAAATTACAAAATCTGATGAAAAAACATGTCAGCTATAATTGGTAACTTAATGATAGAATCATTGCCTTTTATGGTTATAAATGAGATCAGAGACCAATTTATCCAACCAATTCTAAATTCTTTCTTCATGACAGATTTTTTTTTCTCATTTAGGCCCTCATTTCTTCTCATCTCCTCTTTATCAGACTTCCTGCTGCTGTCTCAGTGTTCCTCTGGTCTAATCATTCCTCAGCTGTCATATTTGTAGTTACCTTCTTTATTCATCACTTTGGCCATACCTCTTTTCTATGCCTTGGTGAATTCCATGTCTTATATGTTGCAAAAATGTTCTTACTTTGAGCTTCAGAACACTTCAAGAAGGATCAGACTTCGTTTTCCTCCTTCACCCTCCCAACACATGCTGAAATCTCCTGTCATCCAAATTTCCCCAAAGTTCTTTTCATTAGTTAGTAAAGATCTTTCCTTGTTTCTGAGCTTTTCCCAAAGTATCATTTTGCATCTGGGAATCCTTTTTCTGCCACCTACTTATGCAGTTTCTTAACTATTAGTTCAGAGACTCATTCCTGCAATACAATCTTATCAGATAACTCAGTCGTCTTTTGCTTTGGACCCTGCCTGATTTTCTTTTGCTTTTCTTTTCCGCCCTGTTAAGTTATATTTTCCTTTAATGTACCCATTGAATACATCCATTTCATTGAATGCAATTTAGTGATTTCACTGAATATATATACTAGATTTTTCCTTTCCTGTACTTTTTGGTTTATAATGTCTCTGTCATACATGTGTAAATAATTTCCAGTTATCTATTGCTCAGTAACTACTAGAACAATTAGTGGCTTAAAACAGCAACCATTTAATGATGTCTTATGAATTTTATAGGACAAGGATTTGAGAAGAGCTCAGCTATGTGGTTTTTCTCCACATATTGACAGCGAGGATCACTTCATGGTGTCCAGTTGGTGGGTAGGTAGGTTTGGAGGGTCCAAGATGAATTTAAATACATTTTAGGCATCAGAAAAGGCTAGAGCACAGCGTCTAGTTAGGACTGTTGACCAGAATGCCTATATGTGGCTTCGTCATGGCAGTCTTAGTGTAGTCAATGCCCTTACTTGGCAGCTCAAGGCTCCTGGAGAAGGTGTTTGAAGAGACTGGTAGAAGCTACAAGTTTCCTTAGGATCTAGCCTTGAAATTTCCAGAACATTACTTCTGCAGCCTCTAGTAGTTAGCAAATCATTAAGACTAGCTTAGAAGAGAAATTAGTCTCAAGTTCTCATGAGAAGGATAGCATAAAATTTGCAACCATTCTATATACAGTAGACTGTCCATTAACCAGAACTCAAACAACAGGCAAAAGTCTCAAACAACTGCAGAGTTTTGTCAGTTGTCTGAGAGTGCCGGTTGCTTGAGTTCTGGTTAATGGAGAGTCTACTTACATTTATCTGGCATCTATCAATCCCTCTGGGTGCTGATTAACTGAGAGTCTGCTGTATATATTTGACATGTGCTAATTGATTTTTAATTATAATAATTTCTGATTTTAGGAAAAAATATTGAAAATAAATTGTATTGCTTATACATAAAATGCCTATTAAGTCAATAAAATATTCATACTTTACAAAACATGTTTCTACTTTATCACCCTCCAATAACATGCTCAGCAATTTTTTTTAAATTTTTCTAGATAGATTATATAATTTTCTTAGGAACAGTATATATTTCATTTTTGTATTCCTAGCAACTGTCTGAGAGTTTCATGTATAGTAACTTTTCAATAAATGTTTGAATTGAATTGAATTAGTCCTGAATTTTGAGACTGTCATGGCCAATTTATTGACTTCTCTGAATGCATTGTAAAGCAGGATGAAATGTAGCAAGAAAAGCCAGCCTAATCAAAAATAAATCTATCAGAAGGTTACTGGTATATGTGCCAATTAATAGAGTTCTAGGAAAACACAAGTCCGGGTACAAATAAATCTTCATTTTTCCTTCATGCTATAGACTGTTTAAGGGATTATCCATTTAGCATGTTTATGCTCAAATTATGTGTACCATATGAGCTAAATAGCAAAAATTTTATTTATTTATTTATTTATGTATTTATGTATTTGTGTATTTATTTATTTATTTATTTTTAATGTGGGTAGCTCCCTGGCTGAGAATCAAACCCAGGCTGCAGCGTTGACAGCACCGAAGCCTTAGCCACTACACCACCAGGGAACTCCTCTAAATAGCAAATATTTTAGCTTACATCTGACAAACTTCAGTTATTTTGTAAAAAAGGGGGGGAGGGGCAAACAAAATGATTCTATTATGGCTGTTTGTCATTAGAGAACAACTAAACTAATAGAAGTCAATAGTAAGAACCAAAATATCTTTTTTTGATTCACAGCTTTTTTTAATAACAAAGTAAATTAAAATGTCCTCTTAATCTTGAATGGATTATGTTTCTTTAAGCTGTGATCTTGTTTTCTCTGTTAATTTCAAATTTAAAGAACTCTTGGCTGATGAAACTGTTTCATAAGCACAGGCTAAGTTGTTCATTGTGTAATGTGTGAATCAGAAATTATGGTGCAATTCTCTTGTCATGTCATTGACAGTTCCAGAATTTTGATTGGAAAGATGGATGTAGTTTTTAATTTGTTTTGATTCTGTGGCAATTTTATGAAATTTGTTTCAAATTTCTAAATTTATTTCTATTTTTTGCTCATGTATTAAAAAAAAAATTACCTCTTGTTTCCAAAAGTCCTATCTACTTATTATACTATCTGTTTGCCTCAACTATTTGGGCAATACATTTTAAATTTATTTTAAACAATCATTGGAATTTACGTTATTTCTTCTCATTTTTACGAATATTAGTTGACGATGCTTGGTTAAAGCCGAGTTAGGGCATTCAAGTATGAAAATGTTGCTGTATATTTCCATGACATGCTTTCCATAAACTTTTCTATTCCTGTTTTTGCAGACTTGAAAAACATAAGATGCTAGAATAATTCACCAAGGTCATTTAAGACAATAGTAGACCTGGGAAGATAGTGCTATTTCATGATCATTCTATCTCTTTCTAGATCTTTCTAGATCTGTTGTCCATCTTTAAATACCTTTTTCAACATAAATGAATTAAATACCATTTTCAACATAAATTTAATAGGCTCTTTTAATGCATTAAGTTTATAGACTATGGTCTTTACGTTGGAGATTCATTATTTTACCAATGATTTGTGTTTAATGCTAGCTATTTCTATATGCCTTGTATTTATTTATAGTTTTCTTCTTGTAAAAATTTTTTTACATACAGTCATACAAACTTCACATATATGGGGTTTTTATTTCTAATTTTCCATCCTTATAATTTGGAAGTAACTTAGCTTTCTGCTGTTTCTTTCCTTCCATTTGGCAACCATTTTATTTCACTGTTTTTGAAGTGATGCAGTAAGAGAAAAATGGCTGCCTTTTGTTTATTTCCTTGTACATTAACATGATGACATCATCAAAGATATTAGCTAGAATGTACCTATTTTTAAGAACCTAGAGGTGCACTGCAAGTCAGGAACAGTCTGGTGATGTTGTTTTTCTTTTAATGCCCCAAGGTTTTGTAGCATTATTGTAGCTCTTGTATGCAGAGTGGGAAATGAACATAAACAAATAACATTTAAATGATGGCATTTAAAGCATATCTGAATATTTATTTCTTCAATGTTAAGAAAAATCCACCAAAGGACTTGAAGTCATGAAACATTCTAAATCAGTGTTAACCCCACAAAAAATATTATAAAGAACAGTGTTAAATAATTGTATTTAGATATTCAGAGATGGGGCTTTTCAGCCATACTTGCCTATTCTGGCTTGAAATTATTTTAAAAATTTCAATCGATACAAAAAAAGTTATAATTATTTACAAAAATAATTTATTAATGGAAGGCTTAAGCAGATATGTATGTTTACTATTTTTAAGGTTACGGAATCATTTACAAATACTATTAAAATGTATGTACTGTATATCTAACTGTACAGAAAATTTGTTTTCTGATATTCACTTATAGTGGTTCTGACTTTTCCTTCTGTGTTCTTTGTTGCATTTTGTGTTATTTGTCATAAGATTTCCATTGAGATTAACAAGCAACAAGCTTTCAATTACCAATCAATTTAGACAAATTACTAAATAGATAAATGGATTTTATTCATCAAATTCCAAAAACTAAATTTTGTTTTAATTTGTACATCCACAGTCTGTTTTCAAATTTTGAGAAATAATTTTAGGTGTTTATTTAAAAACTTATTTTTAGAAAGATAATCTCACTACACATACAAACACACACACGTGTATCTATATTAACTCAATATCTATACAGCAGAAAATTCCTGTATATGTTTAGTAGCCAGCTCTGAAACTACTTGTTAACACTGAAATCAGATAAGGTAAACCATATGCTTTATTGAGGTAAGCTGTCTAAAATAAGTTACTGCAATTTTGAGAATTAATAAGAACCACATGTTCTTTAGATCTTTAAATTGAAATCTTCATTGTTCTTTTAAGTCATCATCTTTGATGATGTTCTAGGAATGTGTTGTCCTTTGAGAAGATAAATTAATCATCTACCTCATTTATATACATCAATAAAAAAGACCCTCTCATCTACTTCGTCATAAGGAATTAGAATATCTGTATTTTTATTAGTAACTGAGATTTTAATTGAGGTGATTCTAAGGAAAACAGCCACTTATCCTTTTAGAAAATAAGCTCCACCAAGAAAAAGAAACACCAGCAATCTAAAGGTTAAAACATACTGTCAAATCATTCAATTGAGCAAGGCTCTTTAATAACATTTGTACAAAAGTACTTTCTGAAAGCAGAAGGTAGGAAACAGCTTTTTGCTACTTCCCCTTCCTTAAATTATTATTCAGTCTCTTATTAAAATAAAAATCTAGTTAACTTCTTTTGAATGCTGGCTCAAACGTTTTCTACAATAAAAAAAAATCTTGTGAAGGGATTTCCATAAGTTATGCTGCATTAATGACTTACAGCAGCTTCATAATCTGTTATTCCTTCCTCCTAGCAGACCTCAGCTGATAAAAATATCCATAGACACAGTGAAGTCAGTGGCATGCCTGGCTTTCTCAGACAAAACTCCCATGTGATCACATATAGGCAGCCTCAGTGAGGCTGATGCTGTGCAGCGAGCAGTAGGTAATGAGTCTTTGTGCAGAGTGAAGCTCTTGTCGCTGAACAATAAAGCATACGGTACCAGCAATAAAACACAGGGCTGGCAAATTTAAGAAGATTCCGCTGAACTAGGAAGAATAGTGCCTTTGGTGATGCTGACACATATTATAAAATGATAATCTATTTATTTTGGATTCTAATGAATAAAGACTGCAAGGACTAAGACTACAGCTATTTGAACAGGTCAGTGATTTTATAAATTACTCCAACACTTCCTTGTGTTTGATCGGATTTAAATTAGAATGGGCTGGTGTGTTTTGCCTTAAACAAAAACTTTGCAAGATATTTGCAGTGTGTAATATGAAGGATGCACTTGAATTGACCCAATGTGGTTAAATTGTTGTAGTCAGATGCAATAGAAAAATGTTTATGTGATTATTGTACACTGAAAAGTTATTTATTCTATTTAAAAATTTACGGGTAAGAGAATATTCCTCCAATAATTTCTAATCTTTGATATATGTAGGTTTAATATAAAGCACACTACTACTAATAAATAGCTCAAATCAAAAGCTTCATATTTACTAATATTACAAAGTATTGCAATAATTTACATGTCTTATAAATTGGATGATATATCATTCAGAATTTATTGATCTCTTAAGATGAAGGTATAGAATATTTAATGATTTAAATAAATTTTTAAAAATAAAATTTTGAAACATTAGTAATATCTACTAGATAAATGAATTTATATTTAAATATAGTGTATATGTATATTAATTTGTGTGCCTTTTATTTCTTAAGTTATATTTTGATTAATGGAAAATGTCATTGCATAAAATTTTTTATTTTATAAATACTCACTCATCAATGGAAAAAACTATAGCTTAATTTTGAAAAGAAGGGATTAATTATGTGATGATGCATATTTTCATTGATTCACCATTTAGAAGAATATGTGCCTTCATGTCTATTTATAAAAATATGTCACATATGACCTTCTGTATCTAGAAAATAACCACTTCTTACTTTATGAGTAATAGAGAAGTTTATGTTTTAAATAGAGAGATTGTTGTGTGTAGGAAGTCAAGGGGAGAAATAACTCTAGCAAATTAAATAGCACAACACTGAGTATCTTTGCCAAAGACAGACAAGCATTACTGTTACATGAGTCTTCAGATTTAAATACATAGTTTAACTTTGGTCTACATTTTTACTGCTCTATTGTTTTAAAGGCATCCCGGGACCTAAATCCTTTACAATTAATTTTTTGGACACCATTTAGGATGATGGTCTTTAGGGGACTTTCAACATTTTATGGAATTACTATAGTGACTTCATGTATTTTGTAGAATGACCAAAATAAATGTATCCCTGTAAAATGCTGTTTAAACCACAACAAAAAGAAATACCCTCTATCCCCAATTATGCATGTAATATATATTCCAATGGGAAAAAAAATTAGTTGTTTCAAAAACAAGAGAAGTTAACGAAAAATTTAAATTGGCCTTCCCCATGTATTTAAATAAAGAATTTGACTATGTGTGTTTCTTTAGTTACCACAGTCGCTGATGACAGCTTCTTTTGGTGGGGAGCAAGGAAAGCAGGACTCTAAAACAAAGAGTTAAAAACATTTATCCATTAATAGACATGGGGGGCTGCAATGCTGCCAGCCCAGTGAAGTCTGTGCCCACTCCCCATTGCCTATTCCAGCTCTCCAGTGATTCAGGTATTCTGGCAGAACTGCAGCTCCACATTTCCTTACCCAGCATTCCATTTCAGCTGCTGGAAGGCTGCCTGAGCCTTATGCAAATGAGACCAGCTCTGAGGCTTTAACTGCAGAAAGGGAGGGCAGAGGGTGGGGTGGGGGGGGGGACAGAAGGGAGTTCAAAGGTCACAGGGCTGATGGAGAGCTGGATCGGTTGCCTGAAAAATGCGCTGGGCTCCTCTGCAGCAGTGTTCTGCAGCAGTTAAATGAAGTGTGCTTTATTTCTCAGAGTGAAGATTTTACAGCGTGTGTGCCGTAGTCGTTTAAAGTGCACGCAGGTACGGTGACAGATTTCATGATGCGCCTGATTTTGTTTCTGTAAAAGACACTTGATGAGTATTGGTTATTTTAATTCATTGTGGAAATTGGCAGGTTGTTTCCCATTTTCAGGCTTCTCTTAACTAGTTTATTATTTAAATTTTCTTAATATTTTCTCGATTTAAAACATGAGTGTTTCATTCACATAGAATAATTTCATGTGAGAAAATAATGAGGTTAGGCACCTAAATAATTACATATTTTGGAAAGTTTTTGATTGCAGAGAAATATCTGGGTTGGAGCATCTAATATCAGAACTTAAAACTTTTATAGGATTTTTACATTTTTAAGAAATGTATTTTAAATTAGAACTGGGTTTCTATGTTTCTTGTGAGATATCTGGAAGTAAATAATGGAGTTCTTTTGTTTCTATCCCACAGGACAGCATAAGGACAGTTTTAATAAATTATATTTTCATTTCATTTTAAGAGAATATTTCAGTTTTGAGAGACTTCATTCTATGTTTATTGCTAAACACTTTATCAGAAGTAATTTCTTGTATTGGGGTTACATCTTTTAAATGCTTCTTTAATGTTTCTACTTGTTATTAATTTTTCTTGGGACTTTTTAGACTGCAAGTATGCTATTTTGAATTCAACACATTTAACTTCCTATGACATTTCCTTTCAGTTAAGTCTGGATTGTAAAGTGATCCTCATAAATGTCACAGGCAGGACAAAAGTCTTTTCTCTTTTCCATGCACTAAACATCCCACTTTTGTAAAATGTGTCATTACATCATAGTAAAGTCTGACCTGTACCAAACAAATGGGAACTCACTTTTGTTGTTCATATTGCTTTAATATTTCCAAAACATAATTTTAAATAAACTAAAAGTATGATCAGGCTATGTTCATCCATATCATTAAAATGTTAAAATATGTCAATTTAGCAGTTACAACGTTGATGGGAAATAATGTTACTTAAATTTGCATCAAGTATCCATCTGTCTACATCGTAGGTTGTATGTGTATGAAAATATTTTGGAAAGATGAAGTACCAAAATAATGTTTAGTCATGAAATTACTGCTTTATGCTTTTATATTTGCATAAGATTTTAAAATGAATTTTACGAAGTTTACATTCAAAGAGCTAACATGCTTAGATAAATTTAGTTACTCTATTTGCATTTAAAAGGGTGTTAATTTATTATCATGATTAATACTTGGTAGTTCGGTAACATTGTATTTTATTTTAATATGGGGGTTGGGATGAGTGGAGGGTGGATCAAAACAGGAGGTTGGCCAATGAAACAGTGAAGGACAATTATTTCAAATATTTATGAAATTACTTGTAGTAGTTATTCAGGGCAAGATTCTCACTGTTCATCACTCTGTGGGAGACATTACGACATTTATCCAAGATCCTGAGATTAATTTAGGAAACGGAATTCATGCTTTGTGTGAGTTTTTAAAAAATGCAAAAACTGCCATTTTTTTCTAAACTATTTCTATTTTGAAACTTTTAATAATGACTGAAGCTAAAGGAGGTGTATTTTAAATAAATTGTTTCCTTCTTATTTTGAATGGAATATGCTGTCCTCTACTCCAATTAACATATTTGTAAACATTTGTTTTCTCTATGTGGATGATATATTATGAAAAATGCATATATATTTTGTATGCATATATTATGTATAATGTGTATTTTACATATATTATGTGTGTATACATATATAATATTTCAAATAGCCAGATAAAATATTTTCTTAAGCTCAACCATATTTAATTCAACAATTTTCTAAAACAAAATTTTTAAAATTTACTTTTAACTCAAGTCATGCCTATACTTTACATCTACTAACCTCTGTCTGTATTCTAGGCAGAGCACAGGGAAAAGAAACGAACCCAGTTTAAAATTCATTTAGGCAGTCCAATGCTTTTAACTTTGTAAATGCAACCACTATAAGTTAGCACATTCTGAAGATAGAAATAAAAACAGTGCGGGCAATGGAGAGCCTGTGAAGATTCTTGGAGAAAACGTGATAATAGACAAATGTGAAATATAATTATTGTGCTTCTGTGAGCCAGGAGAGAACTGTATATGTCCTGCAGCAAATTTATGGCTTTGAACATCCTGGATAATTTATGTGTCTATGCAAATTGACTCAAAACTTTGAAGTCTTTTTTGCATTAGCTTGAGCCATGCTACTTACATGCAAATCTCAGTAGCATGTACATAGTAAATTCATGGTCTGGATATTTAAATATATATAGAAAAATGTATTTGTGTAATGCAATTCAAGTCAAATTTGAAATGTAAAAGAGTGAAGAGAGTAATGTAAAAAACAAATCACTGAAGGAGAATCAGTTAGAGTACTTGAAGAAATGGTGTTGTATCAGACTTCAAAGGAATCTTTAAGGACTTTTCAAAAATTAATTTCCTGCTTTCTGATTACCAGTCTGTCTTTGTCATCACTTGAAACTAGAGACCATATTGTAAGCTTGGAAAAGATTTTAGGGCAAACATGTTGTACTCAGTCTAGTATGGAATAGAGTCTAAAATCTACAATTAACTATTGTCATCTCAAAATTGCAAGTGTAGGTTTTAAGTTGTATTATCACTTTTTGTGTCCTTCTTCTGATCTTCTGATGCCTAGGACATGGAATGAAGAACAAAATTACTTACATAAAAAAAAATGCTCAAAATATTGAGTATTCAAAATAATCACATTTCTTTATTTTAACCCGGCATTTCTTAGGAAACATTCAAAACAAAGTGTTGCATTTTTTATCATTTATTTTGGAATTAATATAAAATTATATCAATTTTCTTGAAGAGTACAATAAAATTGTGAAATAATCTTAAAGATCTTATTTTTATTCCATATTATTAGATATATAACAATGCTATAATAATACTTTGTCTAAAACAGTTGGAAAATAATCTGTGCTAAACAAAGCAATTTTCCAAATAGGTAAAATTTATAACTAAAGTGAAGATTTTTAAAAAAATGTTATTTGCTTTCATGGAAGCAAAATATGGTACGTATCATTCTGCTTTGTTGAACAAAGTGGAATTCAGTTTAGGCTTTTCTTCATGGCCTGAGAATCATTATTCCCACTATTACACTGACTTATTGCAAAAGTCAAAACCGGTCCCTAACAGCAAGTAGCATTTCTATTACGTACTTTTTGTATTTAATTTTATATGCTTGTTATACATTTTACATGCTTTTAATAATTTTATTCTCTTCCATGTTAATTTTTGTTTTTTAATACAATTAATACTTGCTCCTTATCTGAGAGCAACTCAAAATTAAGTTTATGCACTTTGTTTTACATTAAATTCTAAATCATTTAGACTTTAGTTGGCAAAGGGAGAGAGATAAACATGCTCCATACTACTTCTTGTACTGAACCTATGATACATATGTATACTTAGTATATTGAGCATAAAAGCAAAGTAAACAAAATTTATCTTCATTTTTCTTATCAGTTCAGGATTTTGAAAATCATGCTTGAATGCAAGATAAATAAAATGTATTTTTGTTGCTACAATGAGAATCTGTCATATTAAACAATCAACATGAATTTTAAATTACTTTGTCTAGTAGAGAAATGAGGAATTGCTTACAGGTATATCAAAGAAAACACACAGACCATTTTTTTTGGTTGTTGTTGTTGTTGTTAAAATTGACTAATCATTGGTGTTATATACATATTCTTGCCAATGTTAGGAGTTGTGGTTTATTTCACTCTCACATCCTGGGGCTTGGAGATTCACCAACTCCCACTACCATGCTAGCTAGAAAGAGTTGTAACTTGAGCAAACTTTTATCTCCATGCAAGCATATGAAGCCACATATTCATTTAGAAATGCCTTCAGTTATGTGTGTGTAGGTGTGCATGCATGTTTATGTGCATGTGTGCATATATGCACACGCCGCATTCCTCCCAAATCACATGCAAGAAAAGTAAGACAACTGAGCCATCCATCAACCCATATTTCTTTGAAAATTCCCTCATTTAATTATGTGTTAAGATACACAAGTTAGCTGATACTGTACCCACTAAGAGGTGTTCTCACCCACTTTGAAAAACTTTGAAGATCTGAAGGAATATTGGTTCCATGAACTTAGTGTCAAAGATACTCTAAGAATGAGAAATAACCTAAGTGTTAGGAAAAAGCTTCATAGTCTCATCTTTTTTGGCCCATTACCGTTTTAAAAGGCCTGAAAACTACTTTAACAAAGCTGAGTAACATTGTTAAATGCAGTAATACCTTGTAAATTTAAGTCAATTCATGAATAACTAAAAAACCAGGAGAACACTGTTTTCTTTATAGGTCTTTGCTTTTTGTCATGTATTAACTAAGCTGTAATCATGGAATTTGAAGAGGCTGAAAAGGATAGTGGTTGAGAGCTTAGGTTCAAGTCCAACCCCGGTGTCCATGCCAAGATAGGATCTGCCACTAACAACCCATGTGGCCTTAGACATGGTACAGGAAATCTGTGAGCTTCATCTTTTTCTTCTATGAAGTGAGGATAATTATCTCTATTTCCAGGGGTTTTGTAGGAAAACAAAATAGCATGATGCATACCTGGGACATAATAAGCGCATTATAAATTATAGCAAATATTACTTTTTTCAAACCATAGGAATTGATACTCTAATATGGATAAGGCAAGTTTAGCTTAAGCCTGGAGTTAGAGAATCTTGATGAAATATCATAGATGTCGATGGATGAGAAGGGACTTGTGTTCCAAAAATACAAACCCACCAGGAGCTTCTTGGACATCCTACCTAGGTCGTGCTGAGCCGCTGATCCCTTCTGTTAAAGTGGGGCAAGTAGAGAAGGGAGTCACCAAGTCATTCATCAAACTATATGTGGTTTCACAGACACCTTTAATATTTGCAACTGGAAGAACGATATCCACAAAATTCTCACATATGATGTAGTAAAATGTACTTTCTTGAGCTCTCTTATTTTATACCCTTTATTGCTTTAAAATTTTTCATTTTGTGCCTTTGTTTACTATTTTTTCCATTTCCTTGCTGACTTTATACACTTAAGGCATTAGTCATTCATCTTTGCTCTATGCAGAGGACCTGTCTCAGCCATAGACTATGGACTTTTCAATTACAGAGGTAGCCTAGGACATACTTGGTGCCCAAGAAATGTTTGCTGAGCCAATGCTGTTATGGAGCATAATGAGGATAATTCTACCTAATGACTTAAAAGTGCTAATAGTCTAAATCATGAAACAGTCTCTGTAACAGATTTATTGCTGTTTTAAACTTCCTGTGTACCAGAATGATGTTTAGAAATATTGCATTAATTGATTTGGTCACACAATTTTTCAAAAGAAATTTAGAAAATACGAGGGCTGTCTGGAAAGTATCCAGCCATATAATATGAAAAATGGAGGCATGTATGGCTGGATTTTTTTTCTGGACAGCCCTCGTATATCCACTTTTTTACTTAATTTTTTTTTTTTTTTAGTATAAAGTTTGTTTGAATGGCAGAACTTCTCTAAATAGTTGGTTTTCAACTTTTAAAAGATTGTTTGAGTTTGGTGTGATTTATTTCTACAGTGAACCCATTTTGATTTTTGCCAGTAGAAACTGAGACTTGAAAATCTAGGTATTTAATTTTATACTCTATATTATTTTTTACTAATTGCTGCTTAATGCAATGTCAGCTGCAGGTTGAATATCTATGTATTGTTCTCTACCTTAGATAATAAAAATCTGTATTTTGCTTAAGGTGGCGATTTATTTCAAAGAACATCCAAAGCACTTTTTTCTACTTATTCTGATTTTTAAAATCTCCTTTATCTTCTGCACAGTATTTTTGGCAGGATCCCAGTGCTTGGGTGGGAGTGGTCATAAAGCTTGGTCATATTTATTCAGATTTCCACTCCAGAATACTTCATGAGGAAAATGTTTTTAAAAGTTCCTTTCCCTTCAGACTAGTCTGGTGATTTTTCTTAAGGAAAAGGATGTGATATCTCTTAAATATTCTTAGATCTATATGGCTAATATACTCTATTATTTAATCAGAATTTTTCTAGAAGGCTGAAGAGAAACTTCTTAAATGCTAAGGAAAGAAAAGAAATTTATCTTCCAGTGCTGCAATAATAATTCTAAATTCTTCTACATCTGTGTGGTCTTTTTTCCTCTTAATATGGTAAGTCTTGCCAGTCATCTAAGGAATTAGACTAAGTACTGTTCTTTAGTCTTAATAGCAAGCATATAAAATAAATTTTTCATTGGTACTTTTGTTAGAGTAGGAAATACAGGAATACAACAGGCATGCAACAGGCACTTGATCAGTTTTCAAGTTTTAAAAGCCTTATTATGTTCTTGGTTGGTTTCTCTGCTCTTGCTAACTAAAAGAGCATCCCGAAAGTTAACTTTAGGGAAGGACTCTGGGCTCCCACCCCGTATGTTTTTTATTATATCAGGTTGCCAGATGCCAAATAATGATTGGTGTTGAGGGTTAAGAAGCATTAAAAACCAAGTTCTGACTTTTTTATGGATAGCAACCCCTATGGCAGGTACATGGAAAGCTTCTTGGGGTTCCCCCAGCCAGACAGAATCATAAAGAACCCTTTTCCCATTAGTAAGTGGAGTAACCATCTATCCTTTTATCAGCAGACTTAAATGAATTTAACCATTGCAGTTTGGACACAGTGAGAGAAGAGGGTAAGGATGTTAGAGGCACTAGCCTTTGATGAAGGCCACAGCCTTTATCATTTACTCCTAGGTAATGGGGACAGCACTATATCAGAGCCTATTGGTACTAATGCCCTGCCCCTTACTTAGACAGAAGTGGAGACAGAAACCCAGAGAGCTAAATTTAAAATTAGGCCACTTGTCTGTAGCTGATCCAGATTTAGACTTCAGATTGGTGACCATTCAGTTACTGAGTAGCCACGCGAGTACATATTCAGTCCATGAAGAACTACAAAGTCAGGTGTGAGAAAAATGTCAGGTAAACCAGCAATTATGATACAGTATCAGAAGTACTGTTAAATACCTAAACTGGGGTTATGAATGCAGACAGATCACTTAACCCAGTGTGGTGCTGGTCAGAGAATATTTCTCAGAGGAAGTTTGGGTCAGGCTTCTTAGACAAATGATACAGACTTCTGACACCTCAGTTTCCTTTGTAAAAAACTAACTTTCAGGGTTTGAGTAAAGATTACAGAGAAGAGGTACAAAGTATCTGGCCCACCGTAGATGCTCACTAAATGCTAACGGATACTATAAATGGAGTAGGGCAATCAAACTACCTTTTAATACGTACACGGTTTTGGGGAAAGTATACTTACCCTACAACCATTCTAGTCAAGTATTCATCAAGCCACAAAGTTGTTTTAGAGAAGTATGTGGCAGCCAATAAAGCAGTGAAGAAAGAAACCCTTAAAAGTGGTTGGGAATGTCCCAGGAGATGCATTAGGCCATTTGGTCCACATGGCAGAAAAAACAGAGGGAGCCAGAAAGAAGCCTGCCCTAGGAAGCTGATGACCCTGGTGGTAAAGGGAGCAGGAGGCGCAAGCTTCTTTGGTACTTTGAACTAATGCATTCACAATAAATTATTTCTTCATATCCGCCCAATCTGGGGAAATAGTATAAATCACCAGAGCAGAGGTTCTTAACCAGAAGTCCATGGATCGCTGGCATGCATTTGAGCTTCTGTGCACTATTTTTGTGCAGAAAGCATTTATTTCTTTTATGAAATTCTCAAACTGCAAATCATCAATCTGCAAAGATGTTGAAATCCAAAGCACGTAAACTAATTCAGGACTTTAACTCAAGGTCACAGGCAACTCTGGCACAAGGAAGACATACATAATTGGGGAACCCTACAATTATTTCCCTAACAAAAATAGTCATTAGGCAGAAATGCTCCCAGGGTTCTTGGCTTACGCAGTCACCTGGACAAGAGAGGTGTATTTGGCCAACTTGCACTTATCACATTGGCAAGCCACCAACAGCATTTTTCACATTGGTGGTGCCCCATGGAAACACCTTGCGGGATTTTACCTTGTGAAATCATTGCCAAATCCCTATCCTCTTGGCGGAAGATAGGTTAATTTCTTGCCAAATGGATTAAGGCAGAAATGGCCCTAATATTGTGGAAAAAGATTTTTTTGTTGTTTAGAGACATGCATAAGCATTCTGAGAATGTGTGGAGTGATAAGTGTTCAAGACATTAACATTTGATGCCAACTAAAAATGATTACCTTATTTAGCGGAGGCTTTAGTCAGTGTTTGATTAACATCATAGAGTAAGAGCAGTGGAGTATCAGTATTAGGAAGAACAGCACAGATTACTCAAAATCATGGTTTAAAAAATTAGGTATGAAAGGACTTAATATAAACTAGTTAAAATTGTATTCTGATAGTTAAGAACACATCTGGATAACTGAAGATATCACACCGAAGAATAAAAATAACACAGTATGGGTTTTAAAAAAAAAAATTATTTTTTTTTTAATTTTTATTTTTTTAGCTAAGTTTTCCTTTCTTAAATATTGGAATAGGAGTTCCCTGATGGTGTAGTGGCTTAAGGCTTCAGCGTTGGTGCTGTCAGTGCTGTGGCCTGGGTTCGATTCCCAGTCTGGGAGCTACCCACATATCAAAAAGCAAAAAAAAAAAAAAAAAAATATTGGAATAAAACCTATGCAACACCAATTAAGGAAAAGTCGTCTTCCTCCTCTATCTGGCCTTGTAGACTATCTGGTTGATGAAGTGTGACATTGTGATTAGTCTTGCTTTTGCCAGCTAAGCTTTCCCCACCAGCTACCACAAATGAGCCATACACCAATATTTTCATCAACCTGTTCCTAATGCCTCTCATCTCATCACTTGAATTTGATAAGAAACATCATCAAAGCAACCAGAAGAAACATCAACATTGCTTTTCATTCTGAGTGAAAGTAAAGAATAATAAGTTTGTTTACACAACTTAGTTCTGACACTGGTGCTTCCCAGGCCCTGGATGCATCCCTGATTGAAGCAAGCAGCCTTACATTATCCAAGTGGTTGGAATAGAATGTTGTCATAGTTTCTTAGCTTTTTGAGCTTGCTGGAAGAATTTGATGAGGACACAAAGTAATTTCCTTTGTGTTCTTTGACAAATTATAAAGAAATGCCCTGCATGTCATCTCCTAATGCAAGTTGTTTAACGTGCCCCTTGATGTATGCAGCATTACCGAGGCTGCAGAGTCTTTGTTAATGACCTTTGTAGATAAGGTTACTCATGCTTTAACTACAAAACTAGCATGGAAGCAATGCAAGGGTAAATTCGGGCTCCCAGATAAAAGTGAACAGAGGGCTCTACATGCCTTCCTTTGTTACTGAGAGTACCAAGTAAGCCTTGTCAATCAGCCTCCGTGGAATAAGGACCTACAAGGTCAAATGAGCCAGGAACTCAGAGCTCGCCACTTTTTCATCAGGCCAGAAAAAAGGGAGCATCACACTAAAAAGACTTCCCCATTACCATATAAAGAAATTCTTGCCATGCCATACTTCCTTTTTAAATTGATTTCTTCCTGCATCAGTGTCAGGCCAAGCCTGCCCTTTACCTATGGACCACAACTCACCATTTCACCTATTTTCAGTTGTTTGATAAACTCATGACTGACCCTAATAACCATATAAATGTTTTATTTACTGGTTTCATCTGATTTTAAAGGACAGGAATATTCACATATGGTAGCTTCAGCTGGTAGGTGACATTTCCTATGTAGGTAATTGATTTGTATTGATTTCATATTCATTCTATTTTCTCATTAAACTAGGATTGTCAGAAGATGCAGGATGCCCAATTAAATTTGAATTTCAGATAACATAATAAAAATTTATTTCAAGTGTTATTCACTTAATTTTTTAAATATAAAACTCAAATTTAACTGAGTGTCCTCTATTTTTATTGGCTAAATCTGGCAAACAGTGGTCCTTCTGCAACAGAATTGGGGGATTGATGATATCGTTAAGGCATATTTTCTGTGGCCATTTTCCTACAACATGTAGCAAAGCATTAGGAAATGGGGACAGAATGTAAAAAGAAAAAAGGATTAAACATTAAATGAATATAAGTTCGATAATAAAAACTCAATGTATTACCTATGGAAACTGAAATGTTTAGGCTGTCAAAAGAGAGTGATATAAACAAGATTCCAGCAAATATCCAAAGTTTAGTTTCAGCCATTCTCCAAAGACCTTAAACTGTACATTTTTATCTAACTTCTTGATTTGACATTCTCAGCCAACCTCTCCCACTTCACTCTACATTCTTCTGGCTTTTGGTATTTTTTTTAAGAAACATATTAAATAAAATTATTGTAATTATAAACCATAGAAAATATAGTGTAGATTATCAGTATTTTTTTGGAGGAAAGCAATGGAAACATTTATACTTTTTTACTACTTTTTCATTAAATGGGCTGAGAGGCTTCTGAACAATGGTTACACCTAATACAAAAATGAAATAAATGCTATATGTTAATCAAGAACAACATTCAAAAGTTTATTAGAGTTTTAAAATCAAGTAGTTTTTAATTAAATTTCACAATAGATAGGGCATGTAAATGCAGGAAAAAAGGAAGCTGTCCAAGTGCTGAAATCATGAGCTATATTAATAAATGAAAAATTAAGATAAACTAGTGTTAGACAAGGAGAGAATACTGGCTTCAAGATGCATTTAACCTTATTGAAGCCTCTGAGTGATATTCTCTGCAGTGATACCTAATTGGGTGGCCCCTTGCCTACTGGCCAAGGAGTTAAATTATCAAAGGGTTGACAGCTCATCCAACTAAAAAGTTGCTCACCCCTTGGAATGTTAAACTGCAAGACATAGAGAGCAGTTGCTGGTCTTAAACCTGGTAACAGTAGTGCTCTGGAGAACAGATAAAGGAATTTCTACAGCCATAATACCAGAAGCTGTCCTTATTCCTGCATTTCTTCAATTTTGGATTTTTGCTCTATCTTAGATTGCATGAGCCAGTTCAGTATTTTTCCAACAGATGTCTTTATGCTTAAGTTAGCTAGAATTGGCTTTTGGGTTGCTTGCAAGTGAAAAAAAAAATGTATGACGTTTTGAGGTCAGTTTCACCTCTCATTTTGATTCTCATTCAATCAAATATACCAGATATTTTGTTAGGACAGATGGAGTGCTGAATAAGATGAACATGATTTCTGCTTCACAGAGCTTTCAGTCTAGCAGAGAAAAAGACACTGATAAGTAAAGTATGGAAATGGAGTGGTTTCATTCATTTATCAAACATTTATTAACCTACTATATATGAATATGTAAGACACTGTTCTAGACTCTTGGGACATTAGTAAAGAAAACAAAGATCTCTGCCCTTATGTCTTTTAGCAAGGGATAAAAATACTAAGTAATAAACGTAGAAAATAATAAATAAATAATATGGATTTAAAAGGTGGTAAGTGCAATGGGAAAATAAATTAAAAATGGATCAAAAAGCCTAGAGGCCCGAGAGAAATGGCATGTTGGAGAAACTGAAAGATTGAAATATTGACAACAAGGCTGGTGCCTCAAACTGAATTTGAAGAGGTTAGTTAGCCAAAGTAGATTGTTAAAGACTTTATAAGCCATTTTGAGGATTTTGAACTTTATTCTAAAACAATCCAAAGCCACTTAAGAGTTTTAAACTATAGACTGACATGATCAAATTTGCATTTTAAATTTATCATTCTACCTGCAACCTGAAAAACACATTGAAAGCAAACAGTAGTGGATGGGAGAGAATAATTAGAAGCCTTTTGTCCTAGTCCAAGTGAGAAGTGGTGATGCCCTTGACTAGCATGTGTTTCATGAATTGGAAAACAATAGCTGTGCTAAAATGGCTGTTATTGAGGCTTAGATTTTCAGCTGCTTATATTTAGAATATATTAATGCCTGCCAAGCTTTATCTTCTGCCTAATTTCTTGTATTCTTTACTTCTTTAGTAAGATAGTATAGATGATGTTCAAGAAAACCACATGCTCTGTTTACCACTCTACTATTATTACATCTAGATCAAGTAGATCAAGTGTACCATACTAATGAGCATTGGGTCATTTGGCCCTCATAATTTGTTATAACATCTTGTTATGCTCACATTGTTTTTTAAAGGCAGTGAGTGACACTAGACAGGTGTTATGATTGATCGCTGCACAAGCAATTTAGCACTTAGCCAGTATTATACCCCTGTGTAATTATTTAATTTTTTAATTTTCAGCATAGAATCTAATCCTTTCCATTCCTTTTTTTTGTTAGCTCAGGCACTTTCAGTCCCAAAGATGTATACAGAAGTGACATCCAACCTTCAACTCCCATTGCTTCAGGTCTTGCCAGTTCCAAATGTAATACCAAAGGGAAAAAGAGACTTTGAATCCATCCAAAAATATCCCCTCTCATTCTTGAGGAAGTGAGAAAGGAGGTGCACCAACTGCTACCTTGTCCCATATTGGAACATGGTTCCCTGTGGCCCAATTGAGTGTTGCTGATTCTTGAGAAATCTGCCTGTCCTTAGGAAGCTGGGGGCAGTGGGATGTGGAAGTAGAGCTTAAGGACATGGTTTTTAACTGTTGTCATTGCAATATTTTATTGTAAAAATGTACTTTTTAAACATAAGTTTTCGTCTTATATTACTTTGTCTTGGAATTTCTCCCTTGTGAATTACTTTCCATCTTATTTGAAGTGAACAATTTTAAAATTTATATTCTGTCCTACTTTTATTTCAAGAACTTACTTAAAATACCTTTTTTTCTCTTTGTCTTTGCTCAGATATGCATGAATATTTTATGCATTTCACATATGTTAATCTAAATTGTGGTATAACCAGTCAGAAAAGAGATCGTATTCTCAAAAGAGTGGACAGTGCATTATCTCCTTATTGCTATAGATCATCTCCTTTGTTAATGTAGGTCATGCAGAAGACATGGATTAGTAAAATAAGGCAGTAGAACATGAATTTGGGAGTGTTCTTAATTTCATGGAGCCCAGTATAGTGGATGTTTGCTTCCTGAAGGCAGGTTACATCTTCTGTTCTCTTTTGTGTACCTTACTCCACCCAAGGAGTCAAACATAGAACGTATCAGTTACTCAACACATGCTTAGATAAGTGCAGTAAATTAAAATTAATGATAAATACTTATGTGGCACCTCATACCACACTTAATTTTACTAGAAATCACACCAGAGAGGGCCAAAGAAGAGATTTTTACTAGGAATTGAGTGCTAGGTTATGTGACTCTCTCTAGGACTAGTATGTGAACATACCCAAGGAAGGAAAAGTCTGGAGAGAAGTTGCTGGAGAGCACACTACAGATCAGACAAGTCATCCTCTGGTTTGCGTGTGCATCAAAACCACCCGAGGGCTGCATCAAGCATTGCGCGGTGGGCCCTACCCGCTGAGACTTTCTGATCCAGAAGATCGGGAGTAGGGCCTGAGAATTTGCTTTTCTAATGGTTTCCTTCCCAGGTGATGCTGAGCCTGCTGACCCACATAGCCACTTTGAAAACTGGAATTAGACCTTGGAGAGCTGGTTCAGCTAAGGGGATCTGGGAAGGCTGCTTGCTCTGTGACCTGCCCAGAGAAGGAATGATTTCAGAGATGTCTGAGGGTAGTACCAAGATAGTGTCACTGAGTAGTCATCAAAACAGTTATAAGGGTCCTGCTTGATCCTGATCAGCAGGACTGATGGCTACACTCTGGTAGGAAAAGAGAATGGCATCAAAAATCAAATGAGATTTCGAAAGAGCCGACAAATGAGATTGAATATAGAATACATGAAATAGACTTAGTAATACCTTCATCTGGAAGAAATACAGATAGGTAGTTTCCATTTCAGTATTACAATAAGGTGAAACTACCTAAAATTTAGAACTGATTTCATATATGATTAATTGGTTAGCTTAATTGGTTTCTCAAAATTTAAAATCTGAGTATGCAGTTTTTGCATACTTACCTGTTTTCTTTTTTCAGATGAATTCTATATAAGGCAGTAACCATTTAGGACTTTGGGGGACATTGGCATTTAATTTTGTTACAGCATTTCGTGGACTTGGGAGGATTTTCTCAATTTACCAACAAAAAGGAATAGAGGTACAGTAGACTCTCAGTTAACCAGCACCCGTGAGAATTGGTAGATGCCAGATAAATTGTAAGAAGACTCTGTTAGCTGTTGCACTTTGCCAGTGGCTTGAGATTTTGCCGATTGCTTGGGTTCTGGTTAATGGAGAGTCTAATGATTTTATTAAAATAATGTATTGTTTAAAAAATATTGGTACACTTTGGTAACCAAGTGGTCAAATGCTCATATATATTTAATTTAACTTAATTTTTGTTAATTTGAAACATTTTCTTAAAGAAAACCTGCTCTGGTTATCCTTTCAAGGAAAACTTGGTTCATGAGTAAAAAGCCACATAAAAATGACTCTGGAGACCTTGGTTACACATCCAGCGGTCAAATATTTCAATGCTTCATTGCTCCCGTTCCTGCTACAGGTACATGTGACAGTGCTGCAGCTATGAGTGGAATTTTAAAGAGGAAGTTTGAAGAAGTTGACGGCTCCTCACCCTGCTCCTCTGTGCGGGAATCAGATGATGAAGTTTCCAGCAGTGAAAGTGCTGACAGTGGAGACAGTGTCAATCCGTCCACTTCTAATCATTTTCCCCGTGAGTACAGAGACCATACCTGAAACTGGTGGTCTGTTTCTATGGTGAAAATCATTGTCTCATCTTGGTCTTGTTTTTTATTAACCTTCATTCCTAGTTAGGTATTTAAAAAAAAACAAAACTGATCAAAAACAAATTAGGATTAAGTGAAAATAAAATATGTTGGAGGCATCAGCAAATTCCTTTATTTAGATTACTTTTTGCAGTGAAATGTTTGATCATGTTAACCAGCTGATTCAATAAGAAAATGACTTTTTTTATTATTACTTTTTGAAGGAAGTGCCCTATTCCAAGAGTAGATGGGAAAAGATGGGTACAGGCACAAAATAATTTATCCTCTCCTAGCTGAAATGATATTTTGAGAGAAAAAAACAGGGATGTATTTGAGAGTTGAAGGTCTAGGGTAAGATGAGAAGTTTAACCAGCCATGCATTAAGAGAAAAAAAGCAACAGAACTCCCCCAAGTGTGCAAATACGTGCAGTTTATGCCTTTATTCTCTCATCCCCAAGTATAATATTTAAAGCCCACAAAGAAGAATTGTATGGTTTCACTAATTTGTTTTTCTGCCACACTGCAACATCATCTCTTCTGTCAGGCAAGCTATTGTGAGGTTTGAAGGAATGATGAGGTAATGCAATTTAAGGTAATACAATATACAAGCTAAAGAAAACTTACTAGTAATAGCTAAATAATCTTTTTAAATTTACATTTTGAACAGGAAGATTTTAATATATCATAATAGATAACTAGTCTTTGTTTCTTTCATTTTTCAATTAAGCAACTGATTATATTAATATATGATTCTATAATACCAAACTTATTTTAAAAATGTGATAACCCAGAAAATCAAAAGAATTAACCATATTTTTAAGAGATAATAGGGAACTCAAAAAACTCGTGAATATGAAACACTTACAATAAAATCAACAACATTCCTTTAAGCAAGCAAAATGAATAGGAAAATATACTGTAAAGGCAATTACAACTATTATATCAGGGAAAAAAATCATAAAATATTTAGGTAAAGGTTATTGCATGAAATAGGTGATTTATGTGTCATGATGATGTAAAATGAACTTACATATGAGGGCTGTCCAGAAAAAATCTAGTCATAAATGCCTCTCTCTTTCATGTTATATGGCTAGATTTTTTTCCAGATAGCCCTTGCATACTTGTCTGACTCCATAGTCTTTAATTTTCCATTATCTCCTTCTGCTCTTTAATTATATAATACTGGACATATCTTTAAAATATTGTGCAATGTGAGTCATAGAAGAATGCTTGAATTAGTGTAGAAACAGTTTATGTTTCTGGATATAACAATATAACAAATCTATTAAAGCTTTTCACATAAGGAATATAATCTTAATAAAATTTTCAACTGGATTTTCTTAGAAGGTGATATACTGAAAAAAATTTATTTGGAGAAAGAAGATACCAAGAATAAAGGGATATTTTAAAAAAGAAGGTGTAAGTGTTGAAAAGTCATTCCCGATAGCAAATCATAATAAAAAATATAATTTCACTTTTTTGGTGCTGGCTAGATCTAGGGAAGTATAGAAAATCTCATTGTATTCCATATAAGAATTTAATACATATAAGACTAGAGCATTAGAGAACAATGGAAAAAAGGGAAGAAGTATTTAATAAGTGGTTGTGGTATTAGAAGTTTGCAAAGTAATTTAGACACACATTTCACACCATGCCATAATACATTCCAGATGGATTAAATAGATAAATTTTTAAAAAATCAAATCATGGGGCAGAATACATATTTGTCAGACATTTGGTAAGATCATTATATGAGCTTTGAAATAACAAAAAGTCACATTGAAATATACTTGACATATTAAATAATATAAAAATATTAAACTTATCTGCTGCAAAAACAAACAAATAGAACCCTCCACACAACCCAAATTACAACAACCTACATTGGAAAATAATCTTTGCAGTACATATGGTATAGGGTTGTTTTCTAGATAGAGTATAAAAAACACATAAATTTTTTAGATAAATACTAAGACACACACCCCAAGGGTAATCCACAAAATAAAAAAATATGATTAGCAAGGATTTTAAAGCATTTAATAACAATGGTAATAACAATGCAGATTAAAACAATACTTATGAGATGTCATTAGTATGAAATCATGGAAATTTCATCTCCATGAAATTAGTGGTACTCTCTACAATAAAAAATACTGATAACTAAGTGCTGATGAAGGTCACAGTACAAATCATAGATACATACTTGCTATTGATGGTAGTGAAATTTAGAAAGCATTTTGGAAATATAAGAACCATAATAATGTTCATATCTATAAGTCTGTACTTCAGATAATTTATCTGAAGGAAGAAACATCAAAAACAAGGAGGAAAATGCCTAAATGAAAATGTTGGTGCTTGATGATTATGCCCCAAAACATGTGCTGGGTGTAGGGAAGAAGATAACATCTCTAATAAGAGTAGGGAAACAATTCATGAATTTATGGTATAACTTATACAATTAATTTTTTCATGAAAATTTAATTATTTTCATGAAAGTTATGAAGATTTTATGGCAATATGTAAAATGCTTATGAGATAATGTTTTTTAAAAAGCAGAACACAAAATTTTACCTATAATGTCAGGGAAAGTCTATGTATGCATAGTGCTAAAAATGATAAAGTGCTCTAAAAAGTGAAAGCTATTTGACTTGTTGAGGTATTAGAATGACAGATAAACTTTTGTATTTATTAATTTTTATTTCTGTTAATATTTTGTGTATCCCACAACAAATGTCGAACTAAAATAACTTTAATTCAGATTGTGTGTGTGTATGCAAACAGCAGATTGAAACCGCACAATCATTTAAATCATGCATTACACCAGCTAACTAGTAAAGACTTTTGAGTTATGTCCAACAGATGTTATTGAATAGAATAGATATATTTTATGATTTCCAAGAAGTTATTGATATATTTTAGCTTATCATTTGTTATTAGTGATAGTTGGCAGTTGTTAGCTTACTAAAATTGGTGATAAAACTTTGTATTGAATGAAATATGACAGAGTTTTCATGATTTTTAAAAGATAATTAAATAATTGATTTAATAAAAAGTTATTTTTATTTAATGATCTACTTAATTCACTGTATTCAAATTATGGAGGGGAAGGAAAAGTGAGAGGAAATAAAAGAGAGTCAAAAGACAAAAATTCTATCTGAAATATTTAGTGTATGAAAGATTTGAGCTTGTTAACCAATGTGAGGGGAGTAGTTAAGTGGTTCTTGTTTCTAGCAATTTATTTCAGATTATTGGCTAGTTCAAAAACTGATACACAAATTTTTAGAAAATCTTTTATTTATATTTTTATGTAAAATATTTACCTACATGCAGTTGTTTTATCTGCATGTGAATCTATAGACAAAACTTTTGGAAATGTTATTATTGATGAAGTCGCTTTCTTTAATATATTTTTCTACTTTCAAAAAGTAAAAATAAATTCCTGTCTTAGAATAAAGAAGGATTTTGGATGACTATCAAATTTGTGTGCCATTAGGAAACTAAATTTAATTTCATGTTGAGAATTTTAAAAATATGTTTTTCAAATCTCATGGAGCTCATCTTTCAAATTTAAAATATCCCATGTATTTAGTGCTTTCTAACCACTAACATAATTTTGTAACATAACATTTTTTTATTATTATAAATATAGGAATTAATAAGATTGTTATATATCAGCAACTATGGTAGTAGAAAATTCCATGATATTCTAAGCTTTCTGTAAAGATATTCAATATGCAGTATATCACATTATGATAATAAAAGCCTCAAACTAAATCAATAAAAGCTTATGCCTTTTTCCTTAGACTTCTGAGTTTTGCTAGGCAACTAGCATACTTAACAGTGATCAACCAAGGTCATATCTTGTACTTCCCTTGAGATAGAAGCAGCTGGATTTTGTATTGCTGTAGGACACTTTGTTTCATCAAATCCCTGTGGCTCTATAGCCAATCAACCTGTACTTGAGCCCTGTCAAAAGGAGAGCTACAGAGAGGACTGATTTTTTTTTTTTTTGTCCTCACAAGGTTCTTGGCACTTCACATGAATAATGAGAAGCTGTGCGAGGAAACATTCTCCCAAAAGGAACACATTAATTTTCCTGAAACAAAGTGTTTCTGCAAATAAATGTACAGTATTTAGGAAGTGAAAGTTTCAAGAGGTAAAAGCTTAGATATTCTAAATTGCAGATGAAAGCAGGTCGTAGATGTCTTGCATAAAGATAAAATTTCTTAATTTACAATATTCTTTCACATTCTTGAATCCATTTGATAACCAAATATTGTTGTGTATTAGAAGCCATTAATATACCCTTTTATAAAAGTAGAAATTCACATTCAGATGTATATAGTTTACCCAAGAACTGAGATTATAATCTATGTCTTCCTTCCTCCCTCCTGTCTTACTTCCCTCTCTTTGCCCTGAATATGCAGGGCATAAATACTCTACTATGTACACACAAGTCAGAGTCTTCTGACAGTGTTATATCCTTCCTACTAACTATACATTTCATAATGAATTTGGAAATAAAAAACCAATAAAAAACAGATTTTGATATGAAACTTTATAATACTGGAAGTATGACTGAAATATATCTATTTTCTACCCAGCATTTAAGATGCCTCAAAGATTTAGATCCAGTCTCAACAAATATAGTATTAATATATCTATTCATATCTATGTTACAGGCCTTGTACTAGGTACTTTCAGGAAGGTCAGAATGATAGACTACAGGCAGTAAGTACAACTTGGAGATACAATCACAGATCATGTCTATTCAGCATTATGGTATTAGTTTGATAATTTACTACAGCGAAGACAAATACAGCAATCTACCCCTGAATCAGTGATTTTTCAAACAATGGAGTAGTGTTTAGGTAGAAACTGAACAATGTTTTTAGGGGAAGTCTTTGAGCAGGAAGTTGGACCACATGACCCTCAAAAGCTTCCTGCTAGACCGTGATAGTACGATTCTAAGAACAAGGATTCAAATAACGTCTTAAGTTAGAGCTGACACTAAGTAGGGAAAACTAAGCAAGGTCAAGACATCTCTGAAAAGCTGCTATTAAATTAAGAGATTCCCAGACTTCTTGCATCCTCTTATGTTGGAAAAGAACCTTTAGCCAGGCCTTGTCAGATCAGACCTGGAACTAGTTGCAGATCTACTATACTAAAGACCAGACATGGACTAGTTGACTTGTTAGGTGTTTAGTTAGTTGGAGATAAGGGAGCTAAGTAGGTGGGATAAGTGTGAGTGAAGGAAGAGAGATATGAGCTAGTGGTCCTTTCAGAAAATACTCACACGAATGTGCTGTAAAGCCCATTGACTGATACAAAGGAATTTTATTTTATCTGAGAGCTCCAGTAATGATGAGTCAGAAAGTCAACCATTGCTACTTCCTCTTAGACCACGCTTCAGGCTGAAATGTCTTCACTGCCTCCCAATCTCTAACTGAAGTTTTGTACATTCTACAAGGTTTCTATCAGGTATTTCTTTCTGTGTGAAAAATTTACCAAGTCTCTCCTCCTTCTCATTCTCTTCGCCATCTCCTTAGAACTTCCTGGTATTCCACCAACATTGAAAATCTTTGGCAATGATTTTTTTATCTGCTTTATATCCCAGTGTTTCCACTAAATGATGATGTCAGCAGCCATGTGATGATGATTCATTGAACCATTAGTCTCATATTTCCTTGACTATCTGTATCTATTCATGTACTTTATGTCCACTTCACTTGGCAACTTATGTCCACAGCCTCATCCAGAATATTTTCATAAACTAGAACAGTTTTACAACTCTTTCAAAATATCAAATCTTAATACTCCAAACTTAGATTGTACCCCTTTACTTTCCACTTTCTTCCTCCCTCTACCCACTTTTTTTTTTTACCTCATCCTCTTCTTTTTCCCAACAATTTCCACCTCTTTACATACTTTTCTACACTTCATCATTTGCTCCATTATTTCAGTCTTGTTTTTTTTTTTTTATTCTAAGACCAGGACTCTCCCCACCCCATGCCACTACCACCCCACCCCAAAAGTATTCATTCCATGTTTCCCTTTTAATTCAGAATACCTGAAAACTGTGAAGAGTTTAGGAGAAAATGTTAAAACTGTGTTTTCAAACTCAGCTACTCATTATTGCCACACAACCATCCTACTAGGTGCCTGCAGTCCATTTTCTCTTTCATTTCAAAGCATTGAGTGTTTATCAGACTCCTCAAGTCACTCCACCTCCTCCTACCTCATACATAGCACATGTCCTTGCCTTCTCATTATGAAACCTGCCTTAATATTTATCCTTCTCTGCATGTCCTTGCCTTCTATCTTTAAGCAGGGCATTCAAAATGAGTTTTGAAGGAGTAGGTTAAGCTTATCAAAGGCAGGAACTAGGACTTTTATGTGTAGCACCTAGCAAGCACAATAAATGTTTGTATAAAAGGATGAATGAATGGATGCTTATTAAGCACTTATTGTTTGCCTTTCACTGCGCTAGTACTAGGAGCTGGAAATTTAAAAGTAAATGAGACGTGATCCAGTTTCTGTAGAAACTCACAGTCTAACAGCACTTTAGCACTTCTCTAACACTTACCAAATTCTGTTTGACATTGTTATTTGCACATATACCTTATCTTTTTTAGAGACTTACAGAGCTTAAGCATGTGTTTTCAGTACTTAACTGGTGCTGGTTCAATTACTGTTAAATAGCACTTAGCTGTGTAAAGAGGTGTCCTGCTTTTTAGTACAATTAAACCATACATGCGGGGAAAAAAGATGCATTTATTATAGAATTTCATAATGGCATGTACATTAGTGGAAATAAATCCCAACTGACAAACAAGCTCTGTAATTTATGATTGTGATGTATCAGGATCCTGATTTATCAGTTATTAGATTCAAATACATGTAAAGTGAACTGTGTTTTAAATAGGGTCCCACTGTAATTATGTACTCCTAACATGTACCTTTCAGGTTTCATTTGCTTATATTAATATATAGCTTTCCCAGGAAGAAAGATCACTCTTTAATCGGATGCTGTGCAACTCCTTATGCAGTAGCTGTACAACACCCTTGAGGGAATCCAAGGAGCTTTCACCTCACCTTTGAATCAGCTAGGAATAAAAGCATTACCACCAAGTCAGATCACTAACATTATTTAAGTACAGTTCATTTAATGGTCATTTGGTTTGGTTTCAGTTCAGGATCAGGACCTCACATTTAACCTTAATAAATGGGAACTTATTAGATTTAGCCCTTCTTTTCAGCCTGCTGAGACATTTTAAAAAATTATTTTTGTCTTCTTATTTATTTGCTTTTTCTCCCACAGTCATGTGTTTAATAAACATGTCTGAAGTGTTTTTACTTCTCTCCATTTGTGTTGAACCACTCAAGTACATATCACTTTCATTTCTCTCCTGGACTGCTACACAAGCCTTCCAGCTACTCTCTCTGCTTCCACTCTCTGGAGCCTCAGCCTCTTCTCTATGCAGGAGTACGCATGTATGTAGGACACCACTTTCCTTCCTATTTAAATCCTTAAGTTGCTTTTCATTGTATTCATAATCATGGCCTCCAGAACCCTGTATAGCCTCTTATGATTACGCCTCTGCTCTCCTCTCCTATCTTGCTCCACTTTCAGCTCCAGCCACATTGATCTTAACTCAATTCTTTGAACATAGCCAACCTTTCTTGCCCTAAGATTCTACTGAGACAGTCCTCCCATGACTGACTCTTTATATTTCAGGCTTCCGCTTAAGTCTCAGCTCTTTACTGTAGACTGATCACCCTTTACACAGTATGCAGGTCCAAAGTCCTCATCCCTTAAAGACATGTATGGAAGGTTTTACAGGAAAATGATAGATAGCTTGGCATTGCTTTCAAAGAGCCCAGCAGAAAAGAGAAATAGATAAAATGATACTGAAAAATACTGAAGCTGAAGGATTACTATGCTACTCTCTACATATTTATGTAATTAATTTTTTCCTGACTACATTAAAAACTATGCATAACCCACCTTATCCTAAAATTTCTGTGAAAGGATCAAGTGCCAAAAAAATGACGGAGTGCAATTTTGAAAATGAAGAAAGAAAGGGAAGGGTGTGCTTATCTTGACAGACCTCAATACGTGAAATGTTGTAATAGTTGAAACACATCAGATTAGCTCTGGTAGACTGCACATGGAGCAAATAAAGAGCTTAGAAACCGACCCTCATGTCAATGACAACTTGGTATGTGACAGAGGAGACGTTGCAGCTGAGTTGGGAAAAGAGGAACTGTTCCAATAAATGTCATTTTAACAACTGACCAGCCACATCGAAAAAAATGAAATCTGATCCCTACCTCATACCATACATAAAAATAAATTCCCAATGAACTAAATACTTAAATGTTAGAAAAAACATTGAGACTGTAAAACTTGTAGAAAAAATATAGGGAAGTATCTTTATGGTAAGTATTATGCAAAAATCACAAAGCATAAAAAATATGATATATTTGAGTATATTAAGTTAAACTTGCTTATGTGACCAATATGCCATCAAGCAAGTAAAAAGGTGGGCTACACACTGAAAGAAGATACTTGAAATTCATTAACTGACAAGGAATTAGTATTTAAATATAAAAGGAACTCCTACAAAAGTAAGGAAGAACTAATACAATAAAAAATGAAAAAATAGCCATAGAACATGAATAGATAATACACAGAAAAAAAGGCTAATACAATTATGAACAGATGTGCAACTCCATTAGGAATTAGGGGAATTAAAATTGAAAGAAGAGCCATTTCACACTTGTCATATCATTAGATTGGCAAATTTTAAAAATTTGACAATATCATGTACTGACAAGCATGTATTGAAATAAGAACTCTCATAATGAGAGTCCCTAGTGTCAGATGTTTCAATCACCTAGGAATCCTAGTAGTGAAAAGTTAAAAGAAGTATTTACTGTACATTGGTGTAGGGTTGGATAAACTTTTTGTTCATATAATGATAAATTAGATAAAACATTAAACTGAATAGTCAGGTTTACATACAGTGTTGAGTGAAATATGCAAGTTACTGAACTCTATGACATTATAGCACTTAATGTAATTAAATCATACAGTATAATTAAATAGTACTATTTTATGGAAGTAAAAATATACATAGGAAAAGATGATATACAACAATGTGAGGATTGGGTATAAGAATGAGTGGTGAGTACTTCAACTGTATTTTCTCACATGAATATATTTTAAAAGGAGCAATCAAAAGGGAATATGGCAAAATATTGATATCCACTAAACATGAGTGGTAAGTCCATGTTATGTCTGCAGGTTTGAAATTTATAATTTTTAACAAGTTTTACATAACTTTCAGTTAAGGTAAACCCATCTTCATTTCATTATTTTGTTTCCCTTCATAGTACATACCACAATTTGCAAATATTTCATAGTGTATTTTTTCATTTTTGTGTATCTACAGTAGACTCACTTAACCAGCACCCTTGGGGATTGTTAAGATGCCAGACAGATGTACCTGGCACTCTCAAGCAACTGACAAAATGCTCAAGCAACTGGCAAAACTCTCAAGCAACCAGCAAAGATTCAAAGATTTTTTTTGTGCCAGTTGCTTGAGAGTGCTGCTTGCTTGAGTTCCAGTTAACTAAGAATCTACTGTATTTTGTTTACCACTATATTTCTAATAGGGAAAAAGAGAAGAACCCTGTAGCACATTAGAAACTTCCAGGCCAAATTTGGTCATTAAGTAGAAGTAAATTTAATATATTAAAAGATTTCATTTTGTTCACAGCGATAGCAAAGTGACATTGTCAAAGGTTTTCCTTAAATCCTTTCATACAAATTCATTACCTAAGTCCTAAAATGTAGGGAGCAATATCTTTCCCAGTTAGGCTCTAGGCTACACAATGACATTTAGAAAAATCACCATTGAAAATTGCTTCTTGTGCTTATAAAATATAATATACTGTAAGTCCCACATAACCTTTTTTTTCCCCTTTATAGTTTCAGAATATTGTTTCTTTAGTTGATTAGGAGTGAAATAATTGCCTGTGGTTGGGAGCCATTATGAAACGAAAATATTTCAGTTTGCGGTGATTTTTCTTTCCCTAATGCATCAGCTGAATTTGTGAGAATTGGCTTCTATTGCATATGCCTTCAGTTTAATATACTGTAATTGAAAAAGCCACTATCAAGGAGCCAGAAGACCCACCATTTAGCTTTAGTTCTGTTACAAGTAGCTCTGGCTGTAGTTAAATCAATTAACCTGTTTTTTCATTTGGAAAATGTGAGAATAGATTAGCTTCCAAGGTATTATAATTTGCATAAGATTCAGATAATCCTTCTTTCTTCCAAATATAATATGCTTCTGATGGTCTTTTTCTGCTTGAGTTATTTATGGTATCATATTTGAGGACATCTGTTTTCAATGTTTATGCTTGCTTACTATTAATGTACATATTTATATATATATTTTTTTAATTTGGTGCTTTTAGCTTGTAGATTCAACAACAAAACAATAAAATCATGTGACTTATTTTAATTAATTTTGTTCCGGGATGCCTTGATTAAACAGATAGTGCACTAAAAGTAATAGTACACTAGAACTGTAAAAAAAGAGTTTAATAATGTAGTACTGAGTAAAAATAAGTGATGATGGCTGGCATAAGTGTAAATTGGCCTGTTGACAGTGAAATACTGGAGAAATAAATGCAATACTTATTTACTTAATGATTTTTTAAAATTACCTTCAAAGTTGTCTTTAACTGAAATGTGTAAGTGATCACGCTGGAACATCTCATTACCACAAAGGAATATTGTAACTGAAAGTTTTAAAGGAATTTACAAAATAATGAAGAATGAGAAGAAATGATATATCTAAACAGTTTTAAAATGCAGTCATTTGTTATAATGAAGTATTATTTATAAAACAAACTTTTATTTGTCTCTTTTATGTGCCAATTGTATTTTAATATTGGTGAAGTCAACCCTACTTGTAAGCAGGATCTGCAGGCATCTAGGCAGTATATTTTAAGAGAACCTTCTCTGTCCTAAACTATCTTCTACCACATGACTGAAATTCCCACCATTAATATAAACCCTTTGAGATGATTCCTTTGGGGTGATTATTAAAATCCACATATAGGTGGCCTAATCTAGTTCTCTCTGGTAGTTAAATAAGTAATGTCTGGACTCAAATTGCCTAATTTCTCAAATTCTTATCAGAGATTGTTGACTCAAAGGCAAGTAATACAATATCTCTTACATTTGTCTTCCTCATCTATAAATACTGATTTAAAAAATAATACCTCTATTATAAGTTTGACCATGGCTAAAAAAAACTAGTACAGGCAAAAAGCTTTACATTGTACTTGATATTTAGTAAATGCCCAAGAAGCATTAGGTATGATGCCAATGGTGTTTCTAAGGAGAGACAACACAAATTTTATTAATGGTTACTCGGAAAAGCTACCTATGCAGAGAGTCTGTTTTGGGTAGAGTGGGAGAGAAGTATGGACTATCTAGATTAGGGATACAAATCCAAGTATCTTCAGATCCATGCAAGTTATAACTGAGAAAGCTGCCAGGTATATGACAAGAGACCATGATGGATCCAGGATGTATCTTCCCCAAAAGCTTTATATTTAATAATAATAATAATTATTATAATTATTATTATACCTATTTAATCCAATGTAATTCTCCTTGGGTCTATATTCAGTTCACCAAATACTTGTTTTTGCTATTCTTGATCTAGGTAGTGGAACATTATTTGGGGAACATTATGAGATTCAATCACAACTATTGTAGAAGTAAAAATTTCTGGAGTATACTCTCCATTTTTACTGGAATTCATCCTTAAAAAATCATAAGGGTTCAGAATAATAATTACAACAGTAATAACTGGCATTTGTTGATCTTTCATTAAATATACAATGCTAGGGACCACACTTAGCATTTGTTATGTGTATTACTTTGCTTAGCACAACCTATGAAGCATCTAGTGCTGATTTTTAAGTAGCCACCCAGAATCACAAAGCTAGTGAATAGTGGGCAAGCTTTTGATCTTTCCATCAGTCTGAGTCTGGATCCTGTATTTTTATGCTGTTACGTTGTTTCCCATAATTATTGTCAAAAACAGTTTTATCAGTGTCTCTCATTCTAACATCACTTTTCAGACTTTGAAAACACCGAACAGTTTGCATTCAATTCAGAACATACAGTAAACTCTGCTAATTAATAAAGTAGCACATAGATTCCATTTTAAATGAGAGATGCTCCATAAATATTAAATGGGCTGTGTTCAAAGTGATTAAGCTGTATTTGCTTACTAACACTTTCAGGCATACAACTTTTTGTATTGGTATCATAAACCTTTGTATTCAAATGATAGGGTTGATAGAACTTTGTCCTCTTAGATTTTTTTCTGAAGCTGAACCACTCAGTCTTTTTCTGAGTGGCATTTTCTTTTCAGAGTGAAAGGAGTAGGGAAGAAGAGATGCTGACATTGTTGTGACAGAGCTCAGATCGGGCCTTACGGCACCTCTCATCCAGGCCCACTTCCCTTCAGGAAGTGCTTCAGAGCTATAGAGAAGGGGGTTTCTTGGCATCTGCCTCCCCTTGATTGACCACATCAGGCTTTAAAAATATCTATGGGCTCATTAGCATCAGCCATTTACAGAGCTCTCTTGTAGACTGTCTTAATGGAAGCATGTGAGAGCTTTTATGAGTGCACTCCAAGATGAGATTTATGGGAAATAGTCACAGCAAGTGTTTGATGTCTTTAGGACTTATTCTGAACTTTAAGTACCATCAGAACATTAATAAAGTGTGACTTTTATGTAAATACCAGGACAGAGGAATAAATGTTGGCATGGGTATTTCTGGAAATTTTCCTATAACATTTAATTTATTAGAAGAAATGGATAGTAACTTGAAGCTTAGGAGACAAAGGGAGAGGAGGGAAAGAGGGAGGAAGGGAGACAATAATGCAGTCGATTGGGCTGAACTTTGTTACTTACATACTCAGAATATGGGATTAGGAAAGGAAAAGGGTAGCAAGCAGGAAAAGCATTGCAGGGTAGAGGCCGGTGCTTGGTTAAGGCACACAGCACAGATAGCAAGTGAATGATAAATAAGAATATATGTTTTAAAACCAATTGCTACTGTTCGTTCCAGTTAGCATCTCTTAAAATTTTCAGTTAAGAGATGGGATCTGTTGCAACTTCATAAGAGGGGTAGGTTATTTTTCAAATGGTAAAAGAGAAGTGAGATTTTAAATAATATTTACTACTACACTTTACATATATTGGCATACTTACTTTTCACAGCAATCCTAGGATATTGGTATTACCTTTAATCCTAATTGTACAGATGATAAAACTGGATTTCAGAGGTTAGTGACTTTTCTAGGGTTCTGTAAGTGACAGAACTAGGATCACACCCTGGTGAGCCTCACTGCATGGTTTGAACTCTTAACCATACACATCTTTCTATGGAAGCCTCAAAGAACCTGATTAATGAAACCTTCTTTTTCTTCTCTTACATGCAGATCTGAATGTAGACTTGATTTTAATACTTCCAGAAATCTACGTGGGTGTGATTTAATTTTCTAAGGATACAATAAAATCATTGTCAAGTGCTTTAATTAAAGATGGTCTTATTTAACAGCTTCTATGTGTTATGCCTAAAACGTAAAATAATTTGTAGTTTAACATACTTGTTCTTGCCTTTAACGTTTTTTTAATTAAAGATTACCTTTATATTGTCTAGGTAATATTTACAAAAGTGTAAGATGCTTGTCACAGTACTAAATGCTCTTTGCCACATGCAAAGATTTTCTTAAACATTCTTTTGTGATTATTCTTAAAAATCAATTAGTTCTCCAGTTTTCAAAATTATGTTTTTTATAGACTAGCAAGATCTCAGAATTCCCAAATAGTAGGATTATGCATATGTAAAGGAGTGTGTATATGAGTATTATATGACCTGCATTTGGTTTTCCAAAGGTTTAAGGACATGTGGGTGAAAAATATCAGTTATAACCATCAAAACAGTGAAATTCTAAAAAAATATTGTTTTACTCATATCAAATAGCTATTTTGCTTTGCCTATATCTTTATATTATTTAGACTTAAGAAAGCAATGGGGAAAATGTTAATAATGCAAAATTACACTTAATATTTTGTCATTTCTGTAGCTTTTATATTATGCATAGCACAAAAAAACTGAATAATAATCCTTCTAGTAGTCAAAAATTATTATCCTACTTAGCAAAGAAGTCATTGATGACTAAGTGAAGTTTCAACATGTTTTCAATGTTTCATTTCCCTTTTACTCATTTACTTAAGTGGAAATGTCACCCAATATTTATATCCACACTATAGTCATCTGTCAATTACAACCAGACTTGGGCAATGGATATAAAAATTAGGCAAAATCAATTAACAATTGATTCTGTGAAAATTAGTTGATTAAATAAAATAATAAAAGTACTTTTATGATTTGTAAATTGTGGGCTATGCATTCTTTATATAAATAAAATTTATCATAAGTGTATACATTTTTGTGGGGAATCAGTTGTTAAATATTTGTCAGGCTACTATTGAGTTAGCCCTGTGATTATTTTTAAATTCACAAGTTTTTTTGTGTGTTTTTAAATTTTCCTGCCCTTTTTCTTTTTATTCTTTTAAATGCCATGGATATAAAATGTTAGTGGTAAGTGATAAAATCATATTTTGTGAATTTTCATAAAGATTAACTTATTACAAATTCTGGAAACTAATAATTTGGGGAAAAAGAATTATATGCTGTTCATTATAATGAAATAAAAAGATTGTGGTGGTAATTTGCAGATATTTTTCATTTAAGTAAAGTTTTTTCACAATCCAGCTTTTTTTCTTATGTTTCTGAACTATTTCCAGTCTTTGCTATAAGCTTTAGTCCGATTTGTGGTCGGTCAGTCAGCTCAGTTAGTTAGAATTTGAGTTTGAATGTCCGGATCAATCCCAGACTTCCACTGTGACAGGCTAGCCCTAATTTTGAACAGGTAGCTGCAATATCTGTTCTTCTATGCTACAGAAACTGGCTAGAGGATAAAAAAGTAAATGAACACACATCACAATAACAGAAAAACAGTTCAAATCATATAGTGCTCAATGATCTTTGTACACAGACCATAGTCACATATGATGTATCGAAAAAAATATTTCATCTATGACTTTTCAGCATAATGGAGGCAGGTCTTTTTGCAGTGTTGTCATCAAGCCGTTACTTGAAAAACTATGACAATCATTTTCCCCCTCTTGGAAATTGAAGTGTATTAATCTTATTGATGTAGCTGTCACTGTCATCAACAATAGCTAATACTTAACACACACAACAAGACTGTCATATGTTTGGATTCTATGAAAATACATAAAGTTAAGCACCTTTGCTATTGAGGAGCAATAGTGAAAGAGGAAGACAATATGAACCACAAACCAAACAAAATGATGTTTATATAGATTACATCATTTAATATCATTGTGGAGCCAGCATTAGGAAATCTTTGCTATCCATTCACCTCTTTTCCTGTTCATGGCCCACACAGGGCAAATTATATAGTGTGTGGAAGGATTATGAGGTGCTAGAAATAATAGCTTTCACAGGGATGGGAAATACTCTGAAGTTATTCATAAAGGGTTTATTAGGAGAAACAAATTATGAGTTGGGCCTAAAAAAATGATTTGGAAATGCATTAGGGGTTGGAAGAAGAAGTATATAGCAGGCTTATTTGGGACTAACCCTATGAATATTGCTGTTTATGCGGTGTGAGTTTGGGAGGCTGTTCAAAAATGCCATCACATGTTATGAACACATTCCTTTTCATTAAGACCCATCATTCCCATTTCTTCTTTGGGGATGGTTAATATTAGGGCTTTAAAGTTATAAATATCTTAGTCACACTCAAGGCAGGATGAGACTTTGTCTCTAACAGAAGATGCATGGGGCCCCAGGAGTATTCTGCATATCTGAATTATAGAAGAACTACAATAAAAATAAAGAAAAAGAGTAACAAAAAGGAGGATTAAAGTCAAGTTTCTTTTAATTTATGGCTATACCTAAAATTGTTCCTAGAAAAATGTGGAGTAGTTGAAGCAGGAAAATCCCCTGCCGAAATTTTCATTTATTAAGTTATAAACTTAAAAATCACAAGGTATTTTTTTCTTCTTAGCTGAACTCCTTTTGAGTCAACTTGATGCAGTCTGAAGATCCTAACTATAAAATACATTGAACCACAAAATATTTCCTTACCTTAGTTGGGAGCTTACGTAGCAAATAGTATATATTGGTGAGTTAGGTTGAGAGGGGCCACATGGGATCTCACCCTCCCACCCCCATGTTGTACCTGGTAGCTGCTGGCAAAATCAAGAAAATGGCAAAAATATTAAGCGAGAACATATTTTTTTGAATTAAAAATTCTTGCCTTGTATCCTAGAGTTTATTCACTGGCAAATATCCTAGAATAGGTAATTTTGACCTTGGTTATTTTCCTAGTAGTTCAATCTGATAAAGATACTGACTTCATTATACAGCCAACTAAATGAAAAGGACTTACACATTCCAAAGTTAAAGAGTTTAGAGAGTTCTTTTAAAATTACTAGTGAAGTCAATTATTCATTTAATTATTAATTAGGCTGAGCTTGTTACTCTGACTGGAAGAATAGACTCTCAGTAAGAGTAAAGCTTGGAAATCAAAGAAGAATTTTCAGATGAAGGGCATTTATATGAAATGAGCACCCAAAGGAAATGCAACCTTTTTTCTTCCCTTATTTCTCATAATTTTATATATCACATAAGCAAAAATATTTAATTAAAAAATTTTAAGTGGAATTAAAGGCATCTTTGTAGTTAATAATTACTTGTTACATGGTAGTCTGTGTGTTGTAGGATAAAGCATATAAGCCCTTTAAATTTTTATAGTTTTTCTTTTTGATCAATTTGATGCAGCCAGAACTTATGCCTGCATAAACCTTCCAAAAATTATCTTAAATATCTGATCATCTACTGTTCAAAAATAGAAAAAAAAAAGAGAATGAAGCATTGTCTGTAGAGTAAATACATATTTTTAATTTTATCTTTGAAATCTATACAGATTCTGTTGTAGTTAAAACAAAACATTCACAGAAAATGATTACAAGTCTAATGTGGCTTTTGTTTTCATATATTTCCCAATTAAAAAATCAGGTAAGGTATGGTAATTTTGAAACTAAAAGGGAACCTCAGTCTTCAAATTGAAAATCCATTATTCTAGATACCAAGGCATGATTTATTCAGAAAAATGGATATGTCCAACAGGGTTGATAAGATAGATCATTCAGCATTTATTAGTATCTCATAGATGTCTCTGTCACTTCCAAATTGATTACTTTGATGAAATCAAAACTATACAAATGTTTATTTTGTTTAAGAATTGTTCAGCAGGTTAATAAAACAGAGCGTATTTTATTCAAATATTACCATAAAATTCATGAACGATTGCAAACACACCCTTGTTAAATTGTGACTGATTTTTCATTCTGTAAGGTAAGCCACAGTGGATAGTATATATAGTACTGGTATCCCATAAATGCAGTGGCTGATACCTTACATTTGTCTGTCAGGTGCCTCCTCATTCAAAGGATGCTTACATATTTTCATAGAAGGAGGTCATCTGAAGGATATTAAATTATAATTCCTTTTCTGCAACCAAAATGCCAGTTAGCTTATGGATTAAATAGCCTTAAGCTTTGTTTTGTTATTGTACATTTTTATCCTTTTGTGTGTGAGATATGTAGAGAGATATAGATATAGATATATAGATACAGATATAGAGATATAGATTATATTAGAGAGAGAGAGATCAATTCTTTAGCTGACCTGTTTATAAAATCTGCTCTTCAAATTTCCAGTTTAGGAGAGAAATCACCATATAGTAATCTTACTTCTCCTACCTTATTTTGATTTCTTTATCCATTCTGAAAGAACACAGGCGTATCATATTATGATACATCTGAAGCTGGAAATTAGAAGCCAGACTAAAGGAATACCAATTCTTTGGTCAGCGGTCTTGATTCATTGTAGTCCTGGGTGTTAGGCTGAGTCTTGTCCGACCACAGCTGTTCTTGGCAGCTTTTACCGCAGGCGCCCTACCAAAATATTATTTGTGTTCTGCTCACCTCCTTCAATCTTTTTATTGAAATCCTATGGATGCCAACTCTGGCTTTCTTTTTTTGGCTTCTCGTCTCACTTTCTTCCCAGCAGGCACAATTTCCTCAAGTACTCTTCCATTTGATATGCTAAGAATGGAAGGCGCAAAGAAATAAAACATGCCTTGGCCCTCCAGGAACCCCTGGTTTCACTGATGGGAAAAGAAGATGCAATTTTTAGTAGAGCATAACATTTGTCAGGAGAAATAAGGAAAAATGTGTGAAGTAGAACAGAGGCAGAATATTACTGTTTATAAAAGGGTTTTGGACCAAGCCGTTCTTACAGATTGAGGGGATATTTAACTATTTTGTTTTTATTTACTTGCAGGTAATAATATTTCTTTATTAAAAAGAATTTAGAGCAGGTTTTCATAATTTCCTGTGCCTTTTCTTATTGATATGGTTTGTACCATTGAAAAAAATTAATCCTTTTTTAAACAGTCTCACATTTTAGTCTTCATACTTATGTGTATGTATGCACATGCATGCGCTTTATATTGCTCCCCCTGTTGCCTTGGGCTCATCTACTCCTTGCTCCTGTTATTGGGACTTCCCACTGGATATTGCTGTGTGTGCTATTAAATGTTTCCCCAGAGGAGAGTTTATTTTGCTCTTCAGAGCCATCAGCTTTACTACTTAGACCATTTTCTTCAGATCATTTGATCCATTCCCCCACTCTTACAAATCATGAAGGGCAGGCAGAACTACCCTGTTTGCACTGGTCTTTCTATTCTATTTTGGAATGTCTCCTTTCAAATAGGCATCTTACTATTTCTACCATACTTTCCACATTAAAATGTAATTTCTGAAGTTACTATTATAGTCAGGAAAGAGAGTATATCTCAAATTGAATGTGAAAAGTTCTTTGCAAATATATATATATATATTTAATTCTAGCAGCCCATTTTCCTTCTTCCATACCTGTATTTTCCACCATGTTCTTAACCAGCTAAGCTTCTCTAATTCTCATTTGGCTTATAGATCTCTTCATGGGTTAGTTCTAAGTCTCTGCATTTTTGTAAGAGTCATAATGTGCACTTTAAAAATTATGTGTTCAAGAGAACCATATATTTAAGTAGCTTTTTCTTTGCTATCTGTGTATTAGTTTGGCTGCTATAACAAAATAAAAGTAGCTTTAGCTACATTATAAAATAGAGTTTAAATGACTTATTGTATAGTTTAAACAAAATAGAAGTTGATTTCTCACAAAACATAAGGGTTTAATCATGAGCAGCCCACTGCTGATAAGGCAGCTTCCTCATTTCTGAAACTCAGCTGATTCTGTTGCTGATCTATGATGTCTAATACACAGTTTTTAGCTTGTTTTTAAGGTTGGTTTTTTTGGTCTCCTGCCACAATGTTCAATTTCTGCCAGTGGGTAAGGAGGCAGTAAGAAAGAAAAGGAGGAAAGCTGCTTTTAAAAACAAGACCCAGAAGTTGCACATACTATTTTTACTTGTACCTGCTGGTCAGAATCTAGTCACTTTGACCACACTTCATTGCTAAGGAGTCTGAGTGACTAGCATAAAGTGTGATATCAAGATGTTGGAGACAGAATTGCCAGTCTCTATGACAGTCTACACTCATACATCCAACTTTCTGCCCCCACACCAATCTCCTGCTTTTAAATCCATTTACCCTTCACCTCTCTGAAAAGTCCCCATTTCCAGGCCTTTTGATATAATTGGGCATTTGTATTATGTTACATTTATCGGTTCTTTGATGTCCCTATGCAGCAGTCTTTGACCGTCAGATAAGGCATTTTGATGGTGCACAGATAGTGATTTTCTCTTTCCCTCCCTCCTGAATTCCCAATTTTGAGACTTGGATCCCACTTTTATGTGGCTGTTGTCTAAGATTTTTGTCTCCTGCCATTACATTTTCTATCTTCTCTTTTAGAGCCACCCCAAGTGAGGTGGCTCTTGGTTGTCTTCTTTCCACAAAAGCAGTTGTCTTCTTGTCTGGATTTTCCTTGGCTTTTCTTGTCACGTAGCACCAGGAAGTCTGTCAGCTTCATTTTTCCATTGTTCTGCAGCGCTTCCTCTTGTCACCTCCCAACGCCTACAGACAGTAAGAAAAGACTCCCTGTTACCAATCACTGTTACTGCAGTTTGGTTACCTGGTATCTTCTTTCACCCTGTGCCATGAAGAAAATTCAGGCAAACCATTCTGGAGTTGTGAGAAGAAAGAAAATAGTCCTTACTTTACATATTTTCTGAGTTTCTAATAGAAGAATTTTATTAAATGTTTTTATTTATTTTAAGCTCGTGTATATTTTCAGGAGCTAAAGGGTAAAATAATCTTTATCAAACCACCAGCCCAGCTTGGGGATCCTGAATGTATGTCCCTCCTTTGATATGTGGGACCTCCTGAGGGAGTGAACAAAGGCCTCGGAGCCTGCTCTACAGAACTCACCACCCAGGGCTTCCATCAGGCCAGTGCTTTCTTCTTCCTGAAATGTTCTCCAAAGTCAGTCTTTTTTTATTTTTTTTTCTTTTGATGTAAGCTCACAGTTTCCTCACTTTCAGGGTTTTACATTACTACAAATGGCCTGTGGGTTCATGCATTTTTTTCTCCTTGTGTGTTTTTTTTTTTCTTGTTGAGGTAAAATTCACATCAAATAAAATCAATATTTTTAAAGTATATAATTCAATGTAGGATATAATTTTTAAATCTAACCTTGATTTTCTTCATTTTTGCCAGGAAGGATCAAGATACATGTTTATTAATTTTTTAATAAAAGTGTATATTTAAGGTGTAAAACATGATGTTTGATACACATACATAGTGAAATGATTACTACAATCAAGCTAATTAACGTTATCCGTCTCCTCACAGTTACTCTGTGTGTGTGTGTGTGTGTGTGTGTGTGTGTGCCGTCTCCTCACAGTTA
>PVJL010001080.1:0-16223 GCA_004026885.1 Lyroderma lyra | reverse complement strand
CTGTTCCTTCTACAGCCCTCGAGGAAAGCCAAATATACTTTGGAAAGCCCAAGTTCTCACCTTTCCTTCCCTTGCCTTTCTTTATTTCCTCTCCTTCCTAACACCTCATTCCTTTATTTATTCTGTCCACTCCAGTAGTCTCACCTACCATTCATTAGGACTTGCTTAGGTGCCAGACATAATACTTGTTAGCTTTCACAGCCCAGTAAGGTAGACGCTCTCATTTTACAAAGAAGGAACAGGCAGGGAGAGCTTACGAAGCCTGAAGAAGGTGGGAAACTGAAGAGTGGCTGAGCCAGGGCCGAAACCCCATTCTGACTCTGAAGCCAACTCTGTGTCACACTGCCTTTCAGACACATTTGTGGTTTTGAGGGAAGCCCTACAGAATGACAGAAACAATGTGACAGTCCAAATATCCAATTTCAAATCCTGCCTCCATCTTCTTGGTTGTACCCGAGGCAAGTCACGTAACTTCCTGTGTTCATTTCCTCATCTGTAAAACGGAGCCAGGGATTCATCCTTTCATTCAATAAATATTTACCAAGCATTTTCTATGTGCTGGCCAATGTTCTAGGCATTTAGGGTTTGGCGATGGATAAGACCGACACAGCTCTGTTCTCAGGAACCAACGTTTTGGTATGGAAGCAGGTAATACATATGTATAACATATAGTTGTAAGTGCTCTAAAGAAAAAGCGAGGAGGAAGAGGGAGTGGAGAGAAGGAGGGTAATAAAAGGCTTTTCTAAGTCAGTGAAACATAAGCAGAGGTGGAAAGTAAGGGGGGTACCCACACGGATGTCTGGGATAAGAAGATTCCAGGCAAAAGGGAAGTGCAAAGACCCCAAGGCTGAATTTAATAGTAACTAACTCAGAAGCTTGTAACGATTAAAGTAAGCTTCACAGCATACTCGTACATGTATTGGTATATTATCAGGCACCTTAATATCTTCCTTCCCCCTTCAAAGTCTCCATGTATTGCTAACACTCCATATTTCCTTATTTAAAGCATATTTGAGAGCTGAATACATCTAAAACTTTACTGTTTTGCCTCATTGCTGTGTCGTGCTTTCTTTCACCACTTTCCAAACAAGTTAGCCCAGAAAGCCCTACCACCCTTCAAGTTCTGGTACCTTTCATTGCAACTGCTTTCTCCCCTTTGCACCCAGGGTGTCACCGCACTGGGGACCAGTCTCTTCGCACAGGTGAACGCTCTTAATTTTTCCACGCTTTTTAACAAAATGATGAAGTTACTGTTACTCATTCCCAAATTAGAACAAACTCCTACTCTTGCCCCCAGTTGTCCATGCCCTCAATTACCTTCCATTCCCTCATGAACACAACCAAAAACAACTCCTCTCTTTCTCCACTTGCACTTCCTACTGTATAGCCTGTGTGGCTCTCTCCTTTCCTCTCATGTGATACATGTTGTTTTTCTGGCTTTGGGCCTTTATGCAATTTAGAGAAATTTACTTTTTCATGGCTGCCTTTGAACTCCTTCACCTCCTATCCTACGTTATCGTTTAGCCCTGCTGGTTATGTCGGGTCTTTTATGAGTGAGTCTTCTTCCTGTCCAGTATCTGACTATATCATGCCCCTGTGAGAGCCATTTAACTGGGCCTGACAGTCCCCCTCATTATTCTCCTACGCCTGGCCTGAGAAGCCCTTTCCCTCCGATGCAGGCGCACCCATTTCCTCTCTAGCAGGTGCAATAATTTTCCTGCCATTTTCTTGATTTCTCTATTGTCCATTCTGGGCTAGTTTGTTTTTCTTACCATTACCTGAAATCCTTTGCCATTTTCCCTGCAAGCTTTTTTGCACTAGCTGCTCTGTCAATTATAACCACAGGCAGCTTTCCTGAGTTCTTTTCTCTTTCATTCTGGGCCCTTGAAGTAGACATAGCCTATTTTTACTGAGAAATGCGTTGTGGCAGTCTGCTTGAAATGGCCTTTTCTGCTATTGAAAGAACACGCTGATATTCTCTCTTCTTTGACACCCCTCCTCTCCCTTCACGTTGCACTGATTTCCTGAACCACATGCAAACCATGTTTTTGGTGTCCTCCTCTATTTTCAAGTTCTAAACATTTTCTACCTAGAAGGAAACTCTGTCCAGTAAGTAACACTTTCTTCCTCTTGCCTCATGACCTTGTACCTTACTTTTCCCAATACTGCCCTCCCTAGTAGTATATGTGATTGAACCAATGCCTTTATCTAATCCTTTCCATCCAGAGACATGGTCAGAGCACAGCTTTTGTTCTTTTGTGAATAAAAATTGAGATCAGAGAGGCTGTGCAACTTCCCTCCCCGGCCAGCACACAGACAATACACAGAGCTGCTGCTTGGGCCCTTTCTTCTATCCAGTGCCCTAAAACACATGGCTCAGTCCACTGTATTGGAGCTGTTAATGCCTTACAATGCTTGAGGTAACAAATTCTCTTGCAGTCATCGTTGAATTCCTGAAGGAAATGAACAGATTGGTTTTTAGTCCAGCTTATTCAGTGGAATTGCTTCAAAATGGTTTCTAGCAAACTTACTCTGGTGTCATTTTATAAATAAGCCTTGCACTTGATTTCCAGGCGGTTTCTCCAATTCTTGCTTAGTAGATTCAGATTCCTGAGGGTTATAATGAAGCTACTTCCCTACCCACAACTACAAACATAGTGTTCTTTCAGATCTATTCGATTCTTGATGCACCATTAATCATGCCCTTAACCCCTATTCTATTTCTGTTGTCCTCTTATCTCACCCATGAGCCACTGCTTTTCAATTTCTTTCTGTACTTACTTATCTTTAAAGTTTCTCTTTGTAGATCAGTGGTTCTCAAATATGGTCCCTGAGATGGAAGCATCAGCATCACGTGGGGAACCACACAATAAGAAACAAGATGTATTTTAACAGGCCCTCCAGGTGGGAGCATACTGGGGCCACCTGTATAGGCACGTTAGCATTCCTTCCTTCAGTCCTTGTTCAGTGATGCTACGTTGGTTGCACAAAATTGGCCACACTAGGAATATTTACACCATGGAAATTGGGAAACATTACAAATCAGAGCTTTTTATCCATAGAGCCATTTGTTAAACTTTTCTCAGCTCACTACTCCCTCTAGGAGATTCTGATACACACTAATGTTTGAGAACCTTTTTATAGATCAAATCTGACATTCAACACTGAAAAGAATTAGTCTGCTCTGCGTCCTCAGGCTCTTACCAAGTTGTTCTGCTGACATTCCTTTCTCCTTCATGCTTCAGGTTCCAGAAACAGATAGAAGACTATCATGTACACTCACTGTTTGCCTCCTCCTATCAGCAAATTCTATGGCCCTGAAATGACCACATCCACTTCACATATAAGAGCTATACTTACTCATTCCCTGGTTCATGCATTTCATTCACATAAGTAAAGCTACCATGATTTTTCTTCAAAATGCTATGAATTCAGGAGTGCACTTACTATCTCCATCTCAATGAAGTGGCTGAAGCATCACAAGTATGTGATTTGTCCAAGGTCATCTACAAAGTTACTTGTCAAGGCAGGAGAGACTTGGTCGAATGTAATCTCCCTCCGGGATCACTTGGGAAGTAGTCTACTGAAAGAGAAATGAAGGCATCACTAAACACGTTCAATTCAGACATCAAATTAGTGAACATTAAACTCCAGAATCATCAAATGACTGTGTGTCAAAACCTGAAGCAGCGGACTAGTATTAATCCTATTCGATGACCCTTTTCCCTTCCCTTTCAAAATTTCATCTTTATTTATCTTCACTTTGCACTCACTCTACCTTTCATTGATTCCCTCTTTTATTTCTGGATGCAATGCCTGCTGCATTCAGCAAACTGTTTCTTTCAGATCTAGAGGACTCCAGGCTGATTCCTGTGCTTCAATTCTCAACCACTTAAAAGAAAGGTTGAAGCTATTTCTTTTGTAGTCAGATGGAATTGATTGCTTAAAACAAGCTTTCTTTCAAAGAATCTAACAGACTGTACAAAAGCTTAATCTTCGTATCTGTGTGTAGACTAAAATAAGACCCAGGGTGCATCATCTGAGGGTGCCTAGTCTTTGATTTTTGAGGAAATAAAAGTTCCTTTTGTCTCCTTTTCTGCCTAAAAAATTAAATGCCAGTGTTATTTGTGAACAATGTATTAATTCCAAAATTATGCTTATGTCTTTTGAATTGGTCTTTTCATTTTCTACTAAGACAGTATTTTAGAATTGTGTTTTATTTCTTCGGTTCCTAAATCTGACTTCCTCTCCCCCAAGTGTTTTCTTCTCCCGGCGTTCCGCCTTTCCCACTTTCCCACTTGTACTGCCTCCTTCATCACTTGGAATTCTAATGTATTTACTCCTGTTTGTCAGCCCCCGAGCTCGAGCGCATGAGCTGCAGTGAGTGGTGGATACATTTTCTGTCCCCGTGGGGAGCTTCCATGGAACTTTGTCCCTTCATCTGGACACCAACCACTTTCCCATCCTCAGTCTCCAGGACCCTCTCCAAAACTGCTCTCACACTGCAGAGACAAAGCAGACATTTTATATTTCTCTCCCAGAAAGCCGATGAAAGACAAAGTAGACATTCTATATTTACCCTGTGCATGGATATCTCTCTCACTGATCATGGATTTTAACACCATTTTAGGAATCATTGACCTTGTATGGCTATCCTCTACTGGGAATTTTATCAGAAATTATTTTGTTTCTCATCTCATAAAATTGCTAATATTCAGCACGTTCAAAGTCAGCTCTTTGATTCTTCAGAACTGTGGCGCAAAGACCTATTGCCTTCATTCATTCAACATGTATTAAAAGCCTACCCAGAGACACACAGGGATGTGTGGCTACCCTAGGGAGGCTAATTATTTGTTCAACATTTTCTTATTAGCACCAGGGTTTTCAATTATTTGTATACCATTTTCATTACATTCAAAATGAGAGATTTATTACCATACTAAACGTCATGTAACATTATAACTTAACTGTAATTGCCTTGCTATCACAATTTTCTGAGCCAGATAACTTCTGAGGAGGCATATAAGAGAGTTTTAAGTTTAAATGATAAAATAAATCACATCTTCTTGGTAAACAGCAGCTATGCTTTGCAGTCTACACTTTCAGGATTTCAGCTCCCAGTGACTACAACTTCAAGCAACTGACTAGGGAATGCGGGCAGCATATGTGCAGGCAAGAGGCTCTTCTGTCAGTGCAAGGAGCAGCTTGTGCGCACACCATGCATATCCTAACAGAGATGAGTGGTGTCAGTGAAGGCTTTTTTATATTCTCACTCATGGGAGCTGTTTACTTTGGTGGGAACAAGACCAATTTACAAGCTGCCAATCTCCTGTGGAAGGAAATCCAGCCTTACTGGCACGTACCTTATATTTATTCCATGATATTAAGTATCCCATTATTGATGTCCTCATAGAAGTCCTTGGCAGTTGCCTAGCTATTTTGCCCTTAATGTATAAGGGATATTAAGGAAAAACAAGATGCACACCATGCCTCAAGAGACCTCAGTCTAGCAGATGATGCAGAAGTGGAAGCAGTTAAATTACACAATTCACTAGTTAGCCAATCAGAATATATTGTTGTGTTTAAATTGTTTTTATAACAATAATCTATTCTACAAATCAGAATTCAACAAACTATAGCCATTATAGGCCAAACCCATCTTGTCACCAAAAGTTTTATTGGAACACAACCACGCTTATTCGTTTACACATTGCACTTTGTGGCTGTGTTTGCACTATAATCACAGAGTCGAATAGTTGCAAAAGACCAAGTTGCCCACAAAACCAAAATGTTTACTATTTGGCCCTTCCTAGAAAGATTGGTCGACCCCTGCAATAAAATTTGTATTGACCTGTTTCAAAAGGATGAATTCAAATACTGTTGGCTTCTAAAGCATCAACTCAAAATTTGCTTGTAGTATTTTCACAATTTCTGTACTGTGTGTCCAGGCCTGGAAACAGTAATGAAATATAACCATCATCACACTAATGATAATAGAAAACCATTAAGCATGTTATGAGTGCTTAAAATACAGCCTAGGTATTAATTCTAAGAATTTAGTGAGAAAATGTTCTTTTTATTTTCTTATCAGTGCCATAAATCTGTCATACTATTAAGGGAAAAAAACTGAAATAAGAGAAACCAAATGTTCTCTCTTCATTAATGTCTGACCCTGCGATAGAACTTTAGAGATTTACATTTACATTTTAAAAATCTAAGTCTAGAAATCAGCAAATCTAGACCCATTTGTTTTAAGTAAACTTTCCAATAGACTACTTCATTTGATTCATTAAAAAAAAAAAACTTGGATTAAGTAAATATTTCTTCATGGGATATTTCTAATAAACGTAATTATGGCATACTCCATGATTCACTCACATCTTTCTTTTGCTACGTTTTTATCAACTTTGCAATCTCAAGTTTTATTGAACAACATGGACTAAGCCTCTTACCCGATGTCAGTTTCTGTTTCCTATCTGCAAAATAGATGCCCTTTATCTCATTTGTAGGGCTGTGTCAAGATCTATTGAAATAAAACCTGAAAAACAGTACTATGGTAGATATTAAAAAATGTTAGTTTCCTTCTCTTTTCTGATATATTCTGTAAAATTTTATTGTTTTTCATGTACTTAATGCAAATGGTCCTCTCACCTTAAACTTAGCAAAGGACCACCTGAGTGACCCAGACACTGATTGTATGGTTAGGCTTGTTTTTTAATGTCTCTTAAAGCATTCATCCCAGTTGTTACCTGCTAATACCATTTCAAGTTATTTAAACCTAAAGATGCCCTACTCCATAGGATTGATAATGCAATGATACTGTTAAAAGAACGCAGCCAGGACTGGTTTTTATTGTTTCTATCACTTAAATCTCCTATAACTAAGTTGGAATATAGAACATTAACCTCCTGGAGTTAGCAGGTCTTGAGTTTCTGTCTTTAAGAAAGAATGGAATGGCCTATCATGAGGCCTCACGTTGCAACCATAATATTTTTATCTGTTAATTTTCTAGGATTTCTTATGAACCTACATGCACATATTTAGATGCTTTTTAATTACTCACAGAAAGCAATCTCTTCTGAGAATTGCAGCTTTTCTAGTTGTGCTTTATTCAACATTTGAATGACCTTCTTTGTTTTCTGCATAACAACTTCAATTCCCCAGCTCACAAACTTTCCAAGGCTCCTCACAAAATTTTATTTTGTATATAAAATTCAGTTTCCTGACCCAAGATTTAAGCATAAAATTAAGCTAGCCTATTCACTTTTTTTGTGTGTCTTACTCCTTTGTTCATTGCCTCAGTGCTAAGAGTGCCTGGCAAATAGTACGTGCACAATAAATGTCTGTTAAATTTAACTAGTAACTAAAGTATAAGCAGAACCTTCTCTGCAACCACCCACTCTTCTTGTCCCCCTGAATATATTTTGCCCTTTACATCTTTAGGGTACTTTTCAGCTATTGAAATGCTACCTGTACTTTCAAAGCCCTGCTGTACAAAACCTCTTCTGATTCTTCAGTAACCAAGATTAATTTCTTTATTTAGTTTTCATAACATTTCCTACAGCTGTTAAAATATTAAAGCAATTTGTTCATTCTACGAATATTCGTTGTAAAATATGTATTGAGGACCTATTCTGCAATGTGCTAAGCACTGAGGATATAGTGGTGAGCAAGATTGGCAAAGGCCCCATTTTTACTAATCTTATATTGTGATGATCGAGATAATACAGAAAAATACATAACAGCAGGCAGTAATATAGACTGACAAAGAAGGAAAGGGAAATGAAGAATGATGGATGGGTGGCTTTCCTTCACAGGGAAGTTTAGAGAACTCTCAGGAAAAGGCATGTGAGTAGAAACCTGGGTTACTCAGGGAAGTGTGCTAGGCCTTGTGCTGGGTGCCGACAGCATAAGAACAGTGAAGCGTGCTCCTTGCTTATGGCATTATGAAGACATCTACCTGTTAGGTGACAGTAATTGCACTCTAGGGTGTGGAGAGTACACTGATAAAACCTGGGGAGGTATGCTTGCCTTGTTATATCCTGTGTGCTTCTATGTTCTGTATATTGCATTGTAACCTCGCCCAGGAAGGAACCCTGTGTTGTTCATCTTTTGGTGTGCCCCGGAGTGCTTAGAGCCCTAATGCGTTCTCATCCCAGCACTTAAGCTGCAACTTGGGGGAGTAGCCGCCTGGAGCTCCTGTCTTGGTTCTTAGCAGAGGGAGCTGATTGCTCTCCCCCTGTGAATTACTGTACACACTGAGAAACCCCGCGGCAGTGTATCTGATGAGTGGGAGAACTGCCAAAGCAATGCGACCAGGCGGGGGCCTGAGGGCGCCTGTGAAGTCATCCTCTTCCTTTCTGTTTGAAAAGTTTACTGTGATCATAGTGGAGATGAGTGGGTGGAACCTGGAGAAACTCCATTTCTTTTCTCTCCATAGCTATAAAAAATATCCCAAGACCACACAGGACAACTCAATTCATCTTGATCGACAAGAGCTGTCTCTCTTTTCCTCCCAGAAAAAGAAGGAATTTTAAATTCCAAAGTCTTCAGAAACCCTGACTCTCATTCTCAGAGGCACATCTGAGACTTACACTCCAGAATAATCAGTTGCTTTGAGAAGGACATTGGTGTTTGGGGAGGAAGAAAGAGAGTGGTGAGAAAGAAACAAGATATTGCCCTAGTAGAAATGTGGCATCATAGAATGTTTGTACAAATACCTATTTTGAATCCTTAATTTTATTTATTATATCATTTACATATAAGACAATATTGTCTTGTCTACACACAATATCTTACCTAATGATAAGACTAGTCTGGACGGGTCTACATTTAGTGTTGATGACAGTATGCATCTAGATGTAGTCGTGGTCCAGTGCAGCTCACCTGGGTCGCAGAGTAGAATGAAATGATTCTGTAGAGTTGAAAATCTACTTCAGGGTCATAGGCATCATTAGCCAACAACATGTACAACTCACACCACCTCTCTGGCTCCAATCTTCCTTACACCATACCCATTCTCTCCTTTTCTCCTGAATTGTAACCTTGAGAGCTGTAAGTCACCTCCTTCCATTATGCAAAGCCCTTCAGCTCCCTCCAGCTTCTGCTCCTAAACTGTATCCAATTACAGCACTGGAGCAGCGGACCCAAGGGTAAGGAAACCTGTTTCCTGAATCTGTAAACACAAGACACCGTGTTTTAATAGTATTCTTACTAACATTAAGTGAAACAATGTCTTTCATTGGGTCAAATAAACTTCCTTGTTGTTTTCAGATGTGGGTAGTGACAAGCTCATATGTAAGCAGATGGCCATTTTGTACAGAAGCCACTTGGAAATCGCCTTGGTTATGGGTGCTTATGTATATTTATTCAGTGAATGAATAAATATGAATGCATGCATGTGCAAGCAGATGCATAAATAAATGGATAAATTAGGAGCGTATAGGTGAAGAACTCTTTGAAGGACTGAAAAATATAGGAAGAGAATCTGTTTTTAGAGATTTGTGAATGAGAATAACGGTTCTAACTCCGTCAATAAGACGTTTGTTTCTTTAGATGATTTCTGAGTAATGTTGATGTGTTTGTGTTATTCAAATCCATCTCTCCCATTTAGTTCTCATTTCTAATAGCCCTAATGTGCAAGACAGGACAGGTGATCGATCACTATTACCATGTATGACCTTGACTTCACTAGAACCAAATTAGCAAATCAACCAGATACCATATTTATCAAGAATATATGTATGATTGTAAAAACATACATATATGATATTTGTATAAATAAGAAAAACTTAGACTCCATGGATGTATTTCACCCATTCCAAAATTTCATCATGCTAATGCTGCTCCATTTTTCTTATTTTTTTAAACAACTAGTATATTAAGCATTAGTTGGCTTACTAGCTTTAAACACTTTTGGATTTTACCAGTGCTGGAGTAGAGCACACAGAGGTTTTGGTTTATGACTGGTAGACTAAGACTGAAGTAGGCTTGACCCTTGTATAAAACGACCAGCAGTCTTACTCACAATACTCGGTTCTGATCTAGGTCAGTTTTTTGTTTTTGTTATATTATGTTTTGTTTTCAGCTAAAATGTCTGATGTGGTAGAAAGAAGTATGGAAGAAAATGTTGCTAGATCGAATAAATAGGCAGGTCACAGAGCTATGACTCTAGGTTAATTAAATAAGGCTATAAAGTGAGAACCCATAAAACAGCTTGGAATCGAGGAACAAGACCAAGTCCTGAGTAGAATGAAAGGAATAAACAAATCTAGGGCTCTGCTAGAAACACTTGAATTCTAACAGGGAAATGTAATCAAATCTAGACCAGAATAAGGCTGCTTTGAGCTGCCTGGGTCTTTTTATGGGGATTTGGCAGAAATTCTACTATCCATTGGATCTGAGTCTGCTCTAAGAGGGAGAACAGACTGATGGTATACCTGGCATACAAATGGAGATGGTGCTATTAATGTATTTCCAGACTCATTCTCATTGCCTTAGAATTAGGTGGGATTAGTACTTACAGCTGCTTGTGATGGGACCAGCAAGGAATGACACATTCATAACCATTATGGAGTGGTTTATGCTCTTAAACATGCTTTATGGATGAAGAAGTACTTGTGCTTATGTTTAATGGAATTTTGAAAAAATGTGAAACATATGGTCATAAGTGCTAGGGTATAGTCTGACTTATTTATAGTAATGCCACTTCATGAATATATTAAACATTTTTATTGTCTTGTGTTCAGAAAACCAAAAAGTGTTTCCTAAAGTACAAAATAGAGAATTTCCTATCTTAATAAGTATTCTACTTGTTGTGATGTTCATTGCATAAAAGTTGGAAAGTTCTCACCTGTGTAAAGAAAAAGATTTTTTTTTAAAACTACAATGCTATCATCACCAAGACAGCCAATATTAGCATTGTGGTTTTTGTCTCAAAAGTATTTGTGTGTATTGTTATATAGCTGCTATCATTAAACATTTTTTCTAATCTATTCTTTTATTTCACTGAACACTATCTAAATCATTTTCTAGTATTGTTCAAATATCTACAAAAACTTGTTAATTTTATTGGTTACAAAAAAATTCCTTCACACAGATAGAGCCCCATTTTACTCAGTCATGTTTACAATTTTGAGCATTTAGGTGGCTTTCAATTGGTCACTATTATGCATAACTTAATGATGAACATGTTTGGACATAAATAATTCTCTAAATTTTCAGTTATATCTTTAAGGTTGTTTCCTAGATTCAGAATAATTTTTATTCAAAAGATGAAGTTTTTTTAAGGTTCTGAAAATGTTGTAATAATTTATATATTAATACCAATCAGTAGTATAAAAAAGTACTCATGTCTTTGTAGTATTGTCTCAATTTAAGGTTATTATAGTTTTGTATTATGTGCTAATTAGATATGAGAAAATTATACTTTGCTATTTTGATTTTGATTATTAGTGAGGTTGAACCTTTTTAATATACTTTAAACATTTAAGTATCATTTTTGTAAGCTTTCTATTTTTGAATTTTGCTCATTAACTGTTAGAAAAATGTCCCATGAACACAAAAAATGTACAGCTAATTTTCATTATTGATGATAATTATTTTCCATAAACTTGCAGTGAACACTAAATTAGCAAATACTGAACTAATATTCCTGGAAGAAATTCAAGGTTAGCTTTGGGAAACTCTGGTCTTAACATTTTCATCAACCAATCAATACATATCTCGTTTAGTGTGTTTCTGTTGAAAGACACCTCATTTAATATATATCATTCATTAATTAACATTAAACTCATGGCCAATAGCACTGTAACTGATGCCTGAACAAAGGTTATCTAACACGCGGATTTTTCTCCGTAGGTCACATGACAGCAACATTAATCAGCACTTCAAGACTACACTGTGAGGCTATTTTAAACGGCAAAATCACCAATAAAATGCACAAAAGAGCAAATATTAATGGTGTGGCACTAAATGTGTTGTGCTAAGGATGCTTCTTACATTGGGGGAGCTAAAATGAGGGCTGGCAGTCACCTTGTTTAGCCTCCAGTGGGATTGTGTGGTAACAAATTTTTCACAACTCTGTGCATGTCTGTGAACGACTGTGAAAGTGTCACCAAGTATTGATTCGGGGATGACCAACAAGTTTTAGCAAGTAGGCGAATTCACAAACACAGAATCCAGAAATAACGAGGATTAACTGTATCTTCATACCTTAGTGATCTGGCCACAGGTGAATGGTGATAAATATAGGTGAGTAAAGAAATGAATGAATAGACCAATAAATATAAATGAATTCATTTTAAAGGCAACAAGTAAAAAAAAAAAAAACACTGTCCTTTAAAACCTATAATTTAAAAATATAGACAGGAATCACCATACTTAAAGCAAGGAAAGAACGAAGTAAGAATGACAAAGCCAATGTGCTGACACCTGAGTAGAAACAGCAGACAAATGGAAAGGCCGCCAACGTGAAGCCAGACAGAGGTGACTATGAGTCTCATTTACCATCTTGTGACCTTAGATGTGAAACACTGCTAGCCTCCGTTTTCTCCTCCACAAAATCAAGGTTAAAATGTGCTCCTTAGACTAAATGTTTCTTACAGTTACATTTTGTCTCTAATTCACAGTTATAACCCTAGGACTTTGCATAATGCCCAATATATATGTCAATTGTCTGTCAGATATATATGTCAGACACTCAATGCCCAAAATGTACCAAAAAGAAATACAGGAACAAAAAAGTATTTAAAGTCTAGAATACTTTTAAACTATAGAACGAAGCATTTAAATTGTAAAACTCTTGTCACAGCTAATAAATAGCACCTATTGATCGCTTTATTTCAAGCACTTTACTGCTATATATATATATATATATATATATATATATATATGATTTATGTGAATTAAAATTATGTGAATGATTTATTAATTTTTTTATTTTTACTTAACACATATATAGTACTTACTGTGGGCCAAACATTGTTTAATGCTTTGCCAATACTAATTTATTTAATCCTTATAACAACACTGTGCCGCAGGTATTATTATTAAAACCATGTTCTGCATGATGCATAGAGAAAGTAACTTGTCCAAGGTCACACAACAAGTATATGGCAGACCTAGGATTTGAACTAAGTGCTTTGGCTCTAGAGTTCATGTTTATAACCTCGTTTTCACCACAAAAGCCCTAGGAGATTACAGATAAAGAAACAGTGATTAAATAACTGACCTAAGGTGGCAATGAACCTGCTGGTCGTGTCTGACTGCAAGACCTGTGTCATTAAGATTTATAGATTCTGGCCATTAGTGGTCTGGTAACAAAACAGCAAAGGCTTATAATGGTTTTGTCCTTAAACTGCTTCTAACTGCTTGTAAGACACAGGCAACTTGCTTTCTCTCTTCCTGTTTTAATAATGCAGCTTAGGTTATCATTGCCATCATTCTAGACTTTGTCTGGGTCCTGGGAGCAGGTGCTCATGGTATATAAGAAGGAACAAGAAAGAGTGTTGACCTATTCCAGAACTAAGAAAAAGAGGCAGTGTATTATCCAGATTAATGGTTTGAGCAGTGAACTGACACTGTCTGCATTCAACTTAGGCTGCTCTGTGAGGTGAAGTAGTTTACCAAAACCACTCTGAACTTCAGTTGCATTTATAAAATCAGTACAGTTTTACCTACTCAAACCTTAATTGTATTGATGTGCCAATTCAATAACTTAATACCTATAAAACACTAAGAAAAGTCCTTAGCACAGGATAAACACACAAATAAAACTTCACTAATAAAAAGCAATAATTTAAAATGATCTAAGTTTATCTCTTACTCAGTTTCACTTCTTATGTACTAGTAGTTTTTCAAACTTTTGTGGCCACACACCTCTATCATTAAAATTGGTACACATACCAATATCCTTACATTTCAGGTAAAAATTATGGAAATGTATTGCCATAGTAAAAGATTGCAATGCAGTTTTAAATTAGACCACAGGAATAGTTCACCGAGTCCTAGTTTATCTTTCCCCAGGACCCCTGAACTGCCCTGGGCACCCTGGATTATAATACCTTCCCTCCCTAAAGAGTTCTTTGCTCAAAGGTACCTGTGGCCTCTTCCAGTCTTTCTCAATTCCAGTATTTACTAAAGCAAAAAGTAACTTCTTCTGTTGAAGGAAAGTAATTATATCCATTGTCATCTGGGAATAATTACAGTTTCTTAACTCTCCCAATATTATTCACATACTCAAAAAAACATTCCGTGTTGTCTCTACTGAATCCTCTATTAGAGGCCGGAAGTCTGGGGGCCAAGGCAGAGTCTACCTTAAATTGATTCTGCTCTCCGTTTTTTTCCTTTTTCCAACTCTAAAATTCGAGAACCTCTTTGGTGAGTAAATTGGTCTCTGTCACGAGTCAGAGATGAATATTTTGCTTGTGTAAGTCACTTAAAAATCAGATTTAGAAACACTGAAGACTGTGTACATGAGACGGAGGTCAGAGGACCCAGTTAATGAAGACTGCTGGGAGACAAAATTTGGAATTTGAGTTTTCTCCAGATAAAAGAAACATAGAAATTGTTGAGAAATAATGCTCTTAAATGAAGGAGGTTGAATCCTACTTTGATAAAATACGGTATACTCATTCTTTTTTTTTTTTCTATTTCAGCCCAAGGAATATAAACTCTTTAAATGTAGAAGGAAAAGAAACCTTTCTCCCTTATACAATCTAAACGTAGTTTGACTTTGGCTTTGGAAAGAGTAATTCTTGTAACAAATAACCCATATGTTAAAAGTAGCATGGGAAAAAGCAAATATAGATTCTTTGGGACTCTTTCTATGTTATGTATAAACATAGAAATAATATACACTTTTTTTTAACCCACAGATGTGATAGGAAAGCTGTAGCTGATACCACTTCCTGGAGCTGCCAAAATCATTTAGAAGATCTTTGGACTGAGTCTTTCCTTTGGCAACATGTTTGTAAAGGGAAATACTTATGAGCTATGAAGAGACCTAGAGGGAAAATGCTGTATCTCACAGTAATAAAAGTACCTCATTAAGTATTCCTTAGGAACCATTTTAGTTCATAGACTATAGGAAAAGGTTGTTTCTTTGTGTTTTTTCAATATTGCTTTCACATACTTAGTGAAAGTTATGGTATACGTGCTTGTGAAATTATCACTTTACAAGAATTATAGTGTTTAGTAAGAGTAGGAACCTATCAATAAATCCCACTGATTTATTAAACAACTATGTATTAAATATCCACTATATGAGAGATACCATTTCAAGTTCCCGGGATCTGTGAATAAACAAAATAAATTCTGTTGAGAGGCTCCCCCATATGTTTTGCATTCCTACGTGTTTCGCCAAGGATGCCAAGGATGCACTGAACTGACCTCTCTTTACTTGAGCCAGTTTTCGATGTTGTGTTTGTAGCAAGCAACCTTGAGAAATGAGTTAGTGTCTCCTTTTGGGACAAAAAACAGGCTTGTTTATTGCTTGCCGAAAAACTGCTTCCCGTGCCCAGTGTACCTTTGTACGGTGCATACCCGCTGTGTGTGTCGTATCTATTTGGTCCCTCCACATTGCCCCTGTAGAATTTAGGGGACAAAGTGTACCATCAGACACATGTTCATGATGTACTTAATGTACTGTGAATAATAGTTTTTTCTGACCCAATCATGTCCTTTGTCCCCGTCCACAAAACATTCAGAACAACATTTTAGGTTTAGGGGGAAATGAGTCCCAGACATGACAAATGTCTGCCCTCTTTCAATTTGTATTCTAGCCCATATCATCTCAGTTCCATTCTGCTTTCATAGTTCAACAAAAATTTTAAATCCTCCTTGCTTATTTCTGCACCTTGTCTCAGGATTTTATCAACTAGGCATTTTTTTATGTCTCATCACCACTGCAACCTAAAAGAGAAAAATCATCTGCTGTAGAACATGTCTGTGTAATATTTCATGGAAAATTAATAAATCTTGAACAATATGATTTCATTTTTACAGGACATTTACTGCTCTAAGGCAAAGATGACAATTTAAATACTAAGAGACAGAATCATTTTGTAGATCTATCATTTAATGGACTGCTAATGGCAGTAATTTCAGTCATATTTTTGTTGGTAGTCAATCTAAATTAGTGATATTTTATCAGTAGGATTTCTCTTTCAAAATCATTCTATAATATTCAGGTAACTGTTCCCCTGACCAGCTATTTGGTTTTT